>OY744483.1:136104355-136397253 GCA_963556165.1 Tipula helvola
ACGTGTGTTCCTTGGAACTTAGTTGAGAAAAACGTAAACGCGGTTTCCTAATTTTCGTAGCAATCCAACATAGAAAAGTCAGTTAAAACAGAGCAGTAGTATGTTCATAAACTCTACATTGTAGAACATTGTTACAACTGTCATTGTAAAAATATTCTTGTTGTTAACCGTGAAATTACAAAGGAAATTAATTCAATAAATATATTTATTAAGTGTACATTTTGTATGTTTATGTCTATAAACTTGATCGTCACTCAATTATTTTTCTTCTATCATATCGCTTTGACAGCTAGAAAGGCAGTGTAGAGTAGAGTTTAAAATGACAGTTCTAACAATGTTGAAAGAAGTTTGTGAACAACAAAACGCACGTGATAAATGTTATAATAGAGGTTTAAGAACGCTTTAGAACTGTCAATGTTAACAATATTGTTACGATGTAGAGTTTATGAGCCAAACATTCAATTGACCAAATCGCAGAAAAATTTAATTCCAGAAATTTGAGAAAAAAAAAAATGCTTTCTTCAGAGGACGGTATTTTATTATAGATCATTGAAGCTAAAGTTAATTTATTAGAATCTGTAGCAACGCAAATAGCTTTGGTGAAGCTAACAAAAATACTTACGAAGTAAATAAAGTTCAACCAAGGAATAAAATGTCTAGCCCTTGCACACGGTGTTGAAATATAAAACGATCATTCAACGAAGGAGTTCTAAAATTGGATCAAGAAAGAATTCAACAGATGTTAGCTGAAAGTTCCTATTAATAAATCCGTGGTACCAGTTAGTTGTTCAGCCTTATAGAAGAATTCCAGTTCCAATAGAAGAAAAATTAAATAATAAACCAAAGGAACTCACAGAGTCTGACATCATCGAAATATGTAATGTTGATTTCGATACCCTGTTAAAGTTAGCCGAAAGTAAAAAGTCGATAATGCAGATTACCTTATTAACATTCCAGCCGAAAATAAAATAATTTGTGGTTATCAGCCGAAAGTAAATAGGATACGCTTGTAACAAACAATTTTGTAAATAGCCTTACGTGGAAAACTTCGTTTAATCTAATCGCGGAAAACATTTGAAAATCAGAAGAATTCACAAAATTGGAACAAAATCAACCTGTAGAGTGTGTATCTGAAGTTGAATCGTTTTTATTGGATTTGTCAATAGCCATCGCAGGAAAAAAAATTAGTTCAAGTTTCCCGTCACAAAACGCGGAAAATTCGATTTTCCAAAAATCATTAGAAAATTTATATAAAATCAGCCTCTAAAGTGTTATATCTGGAGATGTATTTTATTGATGTGACTTGTCAATAGCTATCGCAGGGAAAAAATTCAGTTCAAGTTCCCCGTCACAAATCGCGGAAAATTCGATTTTCCAAAAATCATTAGAAAATTTATATAAAATCAGCCTCTAGAGTGTTATGTCTGGAGATGTTGTTCGGGACCGGCAGAAACCAGGAATATATCTGAAAAAGAAGGGAACAAAAATCAAAACAAAGAAACACAAATCTTGGAAACAAATACTTATCTGAGGTCATATGTTCAAATTCCAATCGCATCGATGAATCCGCTGAATGATATACATTCCAAAAGTAGATTGGAATGATAAAAATAGTTTAAAAATATGTTAAATTATTAGTTTACTCACCTATTTAATGTTTTGTCTTGTTTATGTAAATTTATTTATTTTCTGTCAAAATGTCAACAACAGGGAATCCATTAACAAGAGGAATACATAAAGTGTCCGAAAAGTAAAACTGGCCGAATTGAATAGTCGCGCCATCTAAGTATCAGCACATGCACTATGCAGGCCAATCTTCTGTCGATTGTGGTAAATATTTATTAGAATTAATTGCAATCAGCCATCCGAAGAAGCAACAATTAAAAGCTCAATAAAATAGCAAATCATCATTAAAATTGCAAGTCATCTTTAAAAGTTACAACCTGTGAGTGGAATCGATAATATGAAAATAAAGTGTTTATAAGCAAAATTAATGCTGTGTTTGTATTTATCATATTTGTGACAATTTAATAACCACGTTGGATTTTCGCGAGTCATTTATCTTGTGGTGCCTAATTGCACGTAAACGAGTCAGCCCACCTTTTCTACGTGTGCACGAGCCTACAGATGTATTTTATTGATCATTTGAAGATTTTTCATATAAAAATCTATGCATGGATGTAGCTCTATAAAACGCCTTTAAATCCATCGCGTTGATGTAAGGGACGTCATTTTGATAAGGTAAGGGTTGTATGTAACATCAGCCATACACCACTATATCTATCAATTCCTGTGGGCTGAGATCCAGTGGTGCACATTTAAAGATTTTTTATATTAAAATATATGCATGGATGTAGCTCTATAAAACACCTTTAAATCCATCGCGTTGATATAGGGGATGTCATTTTGATAAGGTAAGGGTTCTATCTAACATCAGCCATACACCACTATATCTATCAATCCCTGTGAGCTGAGACCCAGTGGTGCACATTTGAAGATTTTTGATATCTCAAGGGATCTCATACTTTGCATTAATTTATATTTAATATTTGTTAATAATTATATAATTTATCATGAATAACTAGAAATTTGTATACATATTAACAATCAAATACATAAAATTTTCGGGATGAATAATTCATTTTGTTAATTTTGTGAGTTTTTCGGGCTGGCTATTAATTCATATTCAATATTAAGCGAGAACACATTCTGAATAGACTTTTTTCGGGATAAAAGGTTTTTTTCGGGCTAACTTCACATACATCAGATGTACTTGCTTTGTCTTTTCTAAAATCTACTTTCTTGGAAGCCAACACCATGGCGACTCATACTTGTTTTCAAAACACTACAGCAACTATATTTTTTTTATATTTCAAAGGTCCGTTACTATTAAAAAATCACTTATTTGTACACAATCACTTATTTGCTCGAGTACTTACCAAAATTTCATGCGCATAATAACTTAAATTTAAAAGATTTAGTAACAATTTAAAAGTTTTAGACAAAATAGCTTATTTGAAACAAGTTTGTTAAATATTTTTTGAATTTTTTCACTTAGAAACATTTGAACGTACAAATTAAACAAAACACAAAAGTTCATAAAAATTGTTTTAAAAAAATATTTTATTGAAAATATTTTATGCTTAAGTATAGACAAGCTATTATACTGAACTATTTTTTTAAGTATGTAATACCTTATACCCTCATAATTTATTTTATTTGCGTATTTTTGAAATAATAAATTTTATCTTTTGAATTAATATTAATTTCTTAAATAAGTTATTTGAACTAAAATTAATTTATCTTAAATTCACATGGCACTTACCTATGATCATCCCGAAAATCATCACCAACTTTATTTTTTTTGTCTTGAGCACACTCATATCGGAATACACAGCATACGGGACTGTATATTCGCCTATATTTCATTTACACGATTTGCTTATATTTTTGGTTTTACTTTAAATTTTTGTTGCCTTTATTATATTATTAGTGTAATTTAGATAATCGGAGACAATACTTATTTTTATTATCTTATTATTAGTGTTTTTTTTATAAGTTCATTTCTATATTTTAGGTTGAATTCTTTATTAATTGATAGGTTAGTCAGAAATCTCTTTACATAAAGATATATTTTTCATTTTCATCTTATTTTTAGTTTATATTTATACCCAGATTTTTTTTATTAGATTTTTTTTTTTGTTTTTCTTTTTTTTGGTTTGCTCGCTCCATTAGAATTTGCATTGGAATATCGTCTGAACTCGCCAGTTCCAATTATTTGAAGCTTCTTGTATAGGTTTACAAAGAAAAAAAGAAAAAAAAAAACAAAATAAATTTGAAAGTGCATAAAATAAAATAAAAATTTAACATGGAGCCACAAGTATATTTGAGTAATTTGTCGGCTGACGAACAAGAAGTGGAATTCCAAGTAAGAGGTTTGAATACTAAGGCAAAAGATGCAAAATCAATTCTCTTAGCAGCCCTTTCAGCGGAAAATTCAGAAAAGACCTTGAAACCTGTCAATTCACATGTTAAATCAGATCCAGAGGATGAGATTCGTTTATTAGAGGAGAGATACAAGGAGTTGGCGCAAATAGGTCAGGAAAAGGGGTCAAACGCAGCTTATGAATTTGTTGTAACGGCACTTGCGAAAGCTACTCACTATAAAGGTAGGGTCGACAGGATGGTAAACACATACGGTGAAACAGGTGGTCTTATTAACACGGCTAGTAACATGAGACGAATATATAATTGGTTTGTCAAATTGTATAACGAAGGAGCTGAAACACCAGAATCGGTAAAAATCGCTAATGAAACACCGCAAGTGAACTTTTCAAGTCCAAGTCCTAAAAGACCTGCGCCAACAAATGTGCAAGCTAATATTCGACTAAGGGAAGAGCCTGCCCACTGTAACCAACCCCGTTTACTCACCCCAGAGGCCACCCTGAGGGCGCAATCACAGACGCTAATTAACGAGAGCAAGGAATTAAGGGACTCCGTGAAAGAGTTCTTCGCTAGGGTCGACGGGCGAAAAGGAGGATGGGGAGAAAAGACAACTGGCATGCAGGATCTATCGTTTGGACAGTTCGAACCCAATTTTTCGTTGGGCAATGAAAGCAGTTTTACTCAAAGGCCTTATCAGGTAGACCAAGTTACGGCATCAAGGTCAAAGCCCAGTTATCCGTCAAAGCAGTTCAATTTTGATAATTCATATAAGCTTAAGCAAAAATGGAATCAGTTCTTTGATGGTACACATGCTACCAATGTTCATGATTTTATCACTCGTCTGCAACAAATGGCCAGGGATGATGGTTTCCCAGAACAACACCTCCCTAGAATACTTCATCTATTCTTATCAAAACGGGCAGAGGACTGGTATTGGGTGTATAAGATTGACCACCCAGATGCATTGTGGGCCGATATGAAGCAGTCAATGTTATCATTTTTTAGTCCTTACGACATTGAAGAAGAAACGCGGGAGCAAATTTTACATAACCTTCAACATCCCAAAGAGTCGTTTTCCGATTTTGTACTGGGGGTTCAAAAATTAAACTCTCGATTGCAGGTTAGATTTACCGAAAAAGAGCTAATCCATCGACTGTGCAAAAACATGAATGCAGCATTAAAGAATGTTACATTACCTTACCAGAGCTCAGTAAGAACTGTCGAGGAATTGCGTATCCTGTGTCAACGGCACGAAAACATGTGGGACCAGACCGGATACGATCCAAGAAGATTTATTGATAACGCCATGCGACGCAGGGCGGTGAACGAGTTGGGGGCGGTGAACGAGTTGGGGGCGGTGAACGAGTTGGGGGCGGAGATGAGAAATTTAAGTATCCAACCAACAAAAACGAATAATAATGAATTTTACAAGCAGGGTCTGGAAGACGAATCAGGACAAGATAAAAACGTAGATTGCGTCGCAGCATTACACCGGAATGTCAGGAAAGAAACCGAAGGACATAATTTATTGATTTGTTGGAACTGCAAAAATATAGGACATGCATACCAAGACTGTACTCAGGCTTTCACAGAGGTATTTTGTTTTGGATGCGGAGCTGCTAATGTTAGGAAACCGTCTTGTCAAAATTGTTTACTTAAAGTGGAAAAAAACCTACGGGGGAGTGTGATAGATTCGAGGATATCACGCTCAGATTCAAAGATAAACTCCAGTGTAACTCCTTCCAGAACAACGAGCAACCAGCCCTCGAAACTAGATTAAATAACCCAACTAAGCATAAATCATTATGTTCAAAAAAATCTTTATGTCATAAATCTAATAAAATCAGTCGAAGTATTCGTTATTTTAAACAAAAGCGTTCTTTTATTAAATTGTGTGTAGCGTCCATAAATACCAGTCTCTTTCAAAATGATTCTCGTCCCTATGCGGAAGTCACAATAGCGTCGAAAACAATGCAGGGCCTGTTGGACAGTGGCGCCACAGTTAGTGTATTGGGTAAAGGAGCGGTCGAATTTTTAACAGAAGCAGGCATTCAGTGTAACAAACTGAACGCCCATATTCAAACAGCAGATGGGACCCAAAATAAAATCGAAGGCTATGCATATCTGCCGGTCAGAACAGGAAAACAGAGGTTATAAAATTTTGTGTGGTACCCACCTTAAAAAACGAACTTTACCTGGGCATGGATTTTTGGGAAAAGTTCAACATTATTCCCAAAATAATGCTCAATGAAATAAATCAATTATCATCGAAAAATGCACATCAACTCAGTACGCAGGAAGAGGAAAAATTACAAAGGATTATCGCTTCATTTCCGTCATTCGCTAAAAACGGGCTGGGAAAAACTCACATGCACGAACATGAAATAGAAATTCTAAAGGGGTGTAAACCTATCAAACAAAGATATTATCCCATTTCGCCAGCTAAGCAGGCAGAATTGTATAAAGAAATTGATCGAATGCTTAGTTTGGGGGTAATAGAAATTAGCAAAAGTGCTTGGAGCTCACCGGTAACCCTTGTACAAAAATCTAATGGTAAGACTCGACTTTGTTTGGACGCACGTAAAGTTAACATGATAACGGAAAAGGACGCTTACCCACTTCCCATAATTGACGGACTTCTTGGTAGACTGGCAGACACAAAGTACATAACAGGACTGGACCTAAAAGACGCTTACTGGCAAATTCCACTTGCGGAAGCTTCACGAGACAAAACTGCATTTACGGTACCGGGGCGGCCACTCTACCAATTCAAAGTGATGCCGTTTGGGCTGTGTAATGCAGCCCAATCAATGTGTCGGTTGATGCACAAAGTTATACCGCACGAGCTTCAAGATAAGATATTCGTCTATCTTGATGACTTGTTAATAGTCACCGGCACATTGAAGGAGCACTTTGTCTTGTTAGAGTTGGTCGCCGACTTACTAAGGACAGCTGGACTAACAATCAATATCGACAAATGTAACTTCGTGATGAGGGAAATTAAGTACTTGGGTTATTTGGTCGGGGAAAACGGTTTAAGAACTAATCCACAGAAAATAGAAGCTATTGTAAATCTGCCCGCCCCAACTAACGTACGGCAAGCTCGACGCTTCCTTGGTATGGCCGGATGGTACCGTAGGTTTATTAATAACTACGCGAGTATCACAGCCCCTATAACGGATTGCCTTAAAAAAGATCAATTTAAGTGGACGACAGCTGCGCAAGAATCCTTTGAAATGCTTAAGAGGGCACTAACTTCCACTCCAGTGTTGATAAATGCAAATTATAAAATACCGTTTTTCATTAGATGTGATGCCAGTACTGAAGGGGTCGGTGCAGTTCTTTTCCAATTAGATGAGGAAGAAAATGAGCGCCCGATTGCCTTCATGTCTCAAAAATTAAATAAAACGCAAAAAAAATACTCAGTGACTGAACTAGAATGTTTAGCGGCAATCTTAGCTATTAAGAAATTTCGACCTTATGTGGAAGGGCATGATTTTACCCTGATAACTGATCATGCCAGTCTGAAATGGCTTATGAGTCAAAAAGAGTTAAGTGGGAGACTGGCAAGGTGGAGCCTGAAACTTCAGGTCTTTCGGTTTAATATTGAGCATCAAAAAGGAAAATTTAATGTGGTGCCGGATGCTCTTTCAAGAATTTATTGTGACACGATGGAAGAGTATAATTGTAGTTTGGAAAAAATTGATGGGGTACTGAATTTAGAGTCCGAGCATTTTAAAGCAGACGAGTATCAGGAGTTGAGGATTACGATACAGAAGGATCCAAATAAATATCCTGCCTTCCGAGTGAATGATACACACATTTTTATAAGACTAGAGCCAAAAGATAGTGACGAACTGTCAGACTTGTCTGTTTGGAAATTATGGATACCAGTCAGTCTGAGAACGTGGATTATAGAACAGAAGCATAACCAACCAGTAGCATCGCACGGAGGAATTAAAAAGACATTAGAACTGATACGCAGATTATACTTCTGGCCTGGTATGGTACGACAAGTGCGAGAATTTGTATCCAATTGTGAAGTCTGTAAGCAAACAAAATCATCAAACAGGATCTGGAAACCTCCAATGGGCAATATATTTAAAATAGAAAGACCTTGGCAACGATTATATGTGGATTTGTTGGGGCCTTATCCTCATTCTACCCAGGGAAAAACCACCATATTAATCGTATTGGACCATCTGACGAAATTTATTTTGTTAAAAACATTGAGTAAAGGCACATCGACTGAAATAACAAATTTTCTTCGAGAAGCGGTGTTTTGCGTTTACGGGGTGCCCGAAACAATTCATACTGATAATGGATCTCAATTTAAAAGCCATGAATACCAAGAGCTACTAAAACAATTCGGAATAACAGACTCTAAAACAGCTATATACTCACCGCAATCTAATGCATCGGAGAGGGTAAACAGGTCGGTTTTAGCAGCAATAAGAGCTTACATCAAACGAAACAATCATACAAAATGGGATAAACATTTACCTGAAATAGCATCGGCTCTTCGTAATGGTATACATGAGACCGTTAAGAATTCCCCGCATTTCTTTCTATTTGGGTACCATGAAATCAATCATGCTGATGATTACAAACTATTAAAGAAGATTGGAGATATTTCCGAGGGAGAAATTATGTTACCTCTACCTGAACGATTAGCTTTAGTACATAGCCAAATTAAGTCTGAAATTGAAAAAGCTTACAGTAAGAGTGCAAAACGGTATAATTTGAGAACACGATCTATCGAATATAAAGTGGGACAGAAGGTGTTTGTTCGCACTCATCCTCAAAGTGATGCATCCAAAAAGTTTTGTGCCAAATTCGCATCAGTATTTGTAGCCGGTAGTATAGTTCGAAAAATTGGCAATGTTAACTATGAAATCAAGGATAGCAATAACAAAATTATGGGCATTTTCCACGCTAAAGATGTTCGGTTGTGAAGAGTATATCAGTAACAGTTTTTTTTTTTTTGGACATTTAAGAGTGTCAACGAATCCAAAGTGGTCCGATTTAGATAAATACCTTCGTTCTTTCAGCTCTTAATGACTTCTTGTGAATGATCATTAAAATCTGTGTTGTTACGTCTGTATAAATGACATCACTAATGAGCAGCGTAATCATTTTATTAATGAGAAACGGCGAAATTTTGTATACGTTTTGTTTCCTACAATCGGTCAATGACCCTAAAAATTTATTTTTTTTATTGTTGTTGTGAATTGTGTAACGAAAGTAAGGTTAGGGGTAATACCTCGCCCCTTACCTGTTACATAGAAATTGACACAACATCTCACTCACCACGGCTATATACTCCTGCTAGCTCAGCAGGGTGGCGTGGGGTTTGGTGAGGGATGTTGTGGCCTTGTTTTAGCCGTTTTAAGCAGGTTAGGGGGGGGGGGGGGTGGTATAACCCTATTGGGTTATAAAATCCGGGACTGACATTGGGTGGTTCAATGGACCACCAATTGGAATGGAAAATTTACATGCTACCAAGTTTGTCACACTGAGTCAGCCCTGTGGCTCAGCGGGAGCAAACCAAGTGGCTCATCAGGTAAAAAGAGGAACCACGACTACTTTACCCTAACATTTTTTTTTTTTTTTTTTTGAATAGAATAACACCACAAAAACGACAAAACAAAGATGTTAACTGTAAATAAATAAAAAAAATCCCACGTACCTTTCTGTTGTTTCCTTACCCGCCTTGTGACGACTTTATTTCCCAACTTTTCTTGCCCTAAAGCTTGACAATACTAGGCAACCTTAACACACTCAGACAACAGTCCAAACTCTCTCTAGATTGAAACACTTATTTTTCACGAATTGTATTTATCAGTAATTTATTTATTTATTTTTTTTTTTTTTTTTTTTTTTTTTTTTTCACAAGATCAATCACTAACTATGAATTTACACCAAAAAAAAAACGCACAAACACACACTTACAATATCACTGAAATTTACTATTTGCCCCGGTGAGCAAATTTCCGCGAATTTTCGAGTTACTTCTCGAAAGACCAAAAATTGACTGTCCGTCCGATAACCACTTTATTTTTCTTTTTGGGTTGGTCGTCCCAAATAAAACTGTTTGGTATACAATACCGAAAATGAAAACATAGGAATTTGGGACATTATAATGTGCCAAATCAAAAAAAACTTAGGTTGGTGTTTTGTACAATTTCTACAAGCAGTAAACATAGCGTTTGTTGTTGTAGAAATTCCACCGGAAAAAAAACAAGACTGGCACACTTTATGTATGTCAAATTACATCAATGCGTCATGAAATTATTGTGTATAATTTCTTGGTTAATGCAACTCGACACTTTTCAGTGTGTCAATTTTTAGTTTCTTTGATTTTGTATGAGTACAAGCAATTTTACGTTACAATTAGGTTGCCCCAATTGAAACAATAAATTCATGTTGTACTCATGAATAAGATTGACCAAATTTTTGGAAAACGGGTCTGTTGGAACGGGTACATGAAAATAAAGAAAAAATGCTGCCCGTTACAATTGTTATGTACTACTTATGACTAATTATATAACGAATAAGTACGGTTTACAATTAAAAGAATGGTGAGGTGGTACTATATTGCCTTGATGGTACGATACTCCATTGAAATTCTATTGGTCCAGATCATGTATTTATTTCTGTATTGGTATGTAGGTGGGGAACCAAATTTTGTTGATAACAATTAGGTATACGAAATTTAGTCAATTGTGATTTTTCTTGCTGGAACGTTCATATATCCAGTATAGCGTGTAGGATACCCGGAGAGGGATATAGCCATATTATAGTTTGTGGATTAAGCGACTAAAAACTTTTTTTTAATTAACTACTCGAAAAAAATTAAACGTGGTAAGTTTTTTTTGTTCGATTCTTTGAGTGATAGTGTTGGCTATTCAAATGTGTTCTTCATAACAATACGTTGATATTGATAGTTTTTTTTTAAATTTTATTTTTATTAGAAATACGCTATCCTTTAAAAAATAGAAATTTACGAAATCAAGAGATAGGGAGTACATTTTTTTTTGGAAAGAAAACCACGCCGCCTGGGCTGTAGCTGTTATTCCAACTTGGTGAACAATAGTGTCTTCCAGCCTTTAACAACAAAAAAATTGTATAACTTTGTACTGGGGTTAATAATTATGATTTTTTCAAAGCCCTGGAATAGTTTCTGTCTTGTCGGATAGTTAAATTAAGTAACCTATATTTGGTGCGAAGGGCTGGGAGAAAAAAAGGCTAAGCTTTAGCAGAGCATACCATGTCACACAGCGCCAATTTTTACAATGGTAGAAATATTTTCAACTAGAAAATAGCTCCATATTTAATAAAGTGCTAATTTTTAAAACTAAAATATGTAATATTTTAAAATGTAGCAATAATATGAACTAAATAAAAATGCCACTTTTCTAAAAAAATGATTGTGTTTTTTTTGTAAACTGCAGGTAATGCATTACTTTTATAAATATGTAATGCATTATTTTTCGACTATTTTGGTACGATAGAAAATGATTTTCAGATGAAATTAACGCAATTTTGTAATTTTAAAATTCGAAAATTTTGAAATTCGATAGGAACAATGGAAACGGGATTATTTAATGACTTTCAGATGAAACTAATGAAATTGTTAAAGAAGTGTTCTCAATTTTTTACTAGAAAGAGCAGTAAATTCCCCCCTTTTCCAAAATAATTTTATAGAAGAGGGCTACCGAAGCCGTCAGCCTCTACAATTCTAAATTAAATTAGAGGTTGGCCACCTATCACTAATATGTATCATTAATAGATTCTATATAGTTAATCCGCTCCTACGTGCAGCACCCTGTGCGACATGTTTACTGATCCCGGCTCCTACTTCTCCCGAAATTCAAATCTAAAGCCCCTCGGAGGGCTAAGTGGGGGGAGCGTAGCGACCCATTTCCCAGAATTTATAATTTTTGTTTATTTTCATTTTAAAATTAAAATCTCCCTTTTCCAGAATTTATAGGGACATCAAGTCCCCATTTCCAGAATTTATAATTTTTGTTTATGTTCGTTTTAAAATTAAAATCTCCCTTTTCCAGAATTTTTAGCGACTTTAAATCCTCAGTTTTGTTTGTTTTTAAAAAATCTAATAATAATAATAGTTTTTTCGTCCCCCGAAATTCAAATCTAATGCAACTCGGAGGGCTAAGCGGGGGGGAGCGTAGCGACCCTCCGCTTAGCCCTCCGAGTTGCGTTAGATTTGAATTTCAGGGAATGAATTGTGCGGGATGAATTAATCCGTGATGAATTGCGTGGGATAATATAGCCTAGACTCGTTGTCACATGTGATTTCACATATTATTTAGCAGAATTAATACAACGTGCTCTCCGCGTGGCCCATCAAATTGATTTAAACCGTCTTGGACATTTTTACTAGCAACAATCAACATCCAATAACACAACATACAATACCACAAATAGTACAACATATAATAACACAAATAGGCCGTGACGATGGGCCTCATCATTTGCTTAAATTCATCCGGCAACAATTATAAATAAAGATTAACAATAATTATTGAAATTGGCATTTGCTATAAATCAAATTTCTACGCAAATGTCAAAAGTTAGTTCATTTTTATGAAAACAGACGGTTTTTGTTTATCCAAAAACAACAAGCATACTAAGTTTTCAAAATTTATTTTAGTAAATACCCATACCAAAACAAGTGTTTTAAATCCAAGACTCAAACTAAATAAGGTATTAGCTGTCAAATAGTCCTTGTGTTCAATCGGGCAAAAATGATAAAAAATATCATGATTTTTTATATCGCGTTTGCCATGAAACGCACTCATTTATCACGAAAAAAAATCAAGCTTTTTTTCAGTTCTAGCTGTCAGAAGAAATAAATTTTGATTTGATATTTTCAGTTACTTGTGTGGAATCTTAAAATATAATTTTTATTAGAAATAAATATTTAAAATGATAAAAAATAAGCAAATTCAATTTATTCAAAAATTGACGATATCGATTTTATTGTTGTTTGAAAACACATCAAAACAAATTGACATTTAAAATCAATTTATCATTTTTTTATACATTTTGGCTGTTCAATCGGGTTTGACGTACAGTATTACGGAATAAAGTTAGAGTGTCTAAAATATCATGATATTTTTTAACATTTTTGCCCGATTGAACACGTCCAGTAAGTGCTTTTGCATGGTTTTTTAGTCAAGATTTAATCCAAAATATAGTTTACCTTAATTCCACATTTTAAAAAATGGCGCTTGCAAAAATTGCGCATGCGCGAAAAATCGTATGCTCTGCTAAAGCTGTTCCAAAAAAAAAAAACAAACCGACGGAAGACATCTCCACACGATCCGTACCTACTTAACGGATATCTACCTAGTGATTCCAGCGAGTTTTTTTTTTTGTTGGTGTAACAGTTAGTTGGTCGAGAAAGTGCTACTGCTTTACGTCATAGAGAGCATAAAAAAAAATGTTTAAAAGAAAAAATAAGCAAAAATATACAAGTGTTGATCGTGAAATAATATTGAGCACATATACATATAAATTGAGCTTTTGTGTCATATACCCAATTATGTATTTGTGTGGGTTTATTAGTTTTTAAGAATCTTTTGGAGTTACTTGAAAAAAAAAAAATCATAAAGTCTAAAATAAGAAAGTCCTAAGAAGTAAAGGACGTAATTTTATTTAAGAAGGAGAATTGAACGATATTGGAAGTGTTGGGACATATTTTAATTTACAGCCACGCGGGCAAACATCTTTAGAGTACTCTTAGGATTAATTGTCGGGTGAGTTTTTGAACATATTTTTTTTTTATTTTTATTATTTCAACAGTTCTAAGGGGTTTATTTTCCTCCTTAAATAATTTAAATAATTTTTTTATATGTATATATATTTCCTAAATAAGAAAAAAAATCATAACGATTTGAAGGCCATGGTTGACATTTATTTATTTTTTTTGTTAAGTTTCTCAAGTGTCAAGAATTATATATAAAATGATCTTTGAAATTATAATGTTTTTTTTGGTTAAAATGAAGTAAGTTGTTTTTTTTGGTGATGTGGTGATGATCAGAAGGAGGTCCATGTGAACTGAGTGATTAATTTTCAGAGTATATACGTATGGTTTGTTGTACCTCATAAACCTAGTGGCAAGAACCTTCCCTGAATCCGTCGAAACTATCCGGTTATGAAAATACGTATAGTCACTAGGGTGGTCCGTAACAATTTGCATCATATCAAATGAAAAACTAAAAAAACGCCCATTCGACACCAATACAATTTACCAATACTATTGCCTTCCGGTAATCCTCAAATCAATCCTCATTTTGCGACCAAAATCGCTGTCCAGGTTTTATTTACAATGGAAGTTAGTGCTAAGTATAAAGCAGTGTTTAAATTTAAATTTCGTTCCCTTCTTTAATCTCTTTTTGCGAAAGGAAACAAACACATATTTTGTTTTGTTTCTCTCCCTTGGAACGAAATTTAGCAAAATAAAATATCTCTCTTCTCCTATCCTTTGTGTTTTATATGAGGAGAGATATTTTATTTTTTTCGATTTTGTTCCCGGGGAAAGAAACAAAAAAAAAATATTTTTTGTTTCCTTCCACAAAGAGCGGTAAAAATATTAAAGAAGGGAACGAAAAATGAATTTAAACACTGGTATAAAGTTAATCCAGCGATACTAATTTTTTCTAAATATTAAAGACACCAGAAATAAATTATTAACACGGGGGTAGGGAAAATGACAAGAATAAGCCAAGCAATTACCCACTACTGGCAACTCAGACGTTTCGTTTCTCTTGGAAATGAAAGATGATCCCTATAAACGTGTTCTCAGTCGTGAGTGAAATAGATACCATTGGTTTGGACGCTCTATATGAATGGTGTACGAACTACTTTATACAATTATTCATCTAGGAGATCCCTTTTATACCTGCATGAATGATTGTATAAAGACTAGAGATCGAAACGGTTCGTAGAGTATACACGAAAAGTTTTCAATGCGAAATTCGTCTATATGTTAAATTATCATATATATTTTGCAAGAGCCCTACGGCTGATATCAAAATGTAGATTAGTGATTTAAATTCCTCAGTATCTGCCCGTTTTAGCCTATATAGTCAAACGTGCGTGATAACATTTTCGAGATTTTAATAATTGGCCATATAGGTAGTGTAGCATCAGGTTTGAACATTTTAAGAAATTTTCACAATTTTCAAAAATGCGGTGAAGATGCCCAGCCCTTTTTATCTTAACAATAAATTGTTTTTTTCGGAAAGCTTGATCCTGTTCAATTTATGGAAATATAGGCCCATCCCTCGTTCTACTGCTTAATTACACTTTTTTATGTAGTGCCTACACTCAGCACACTACTTTTCGTTAGTTTGTGTAGCTAAACTTTGTGTGAAATTCTTCACACCGGTGATTGCGCGGTAACCTCTCAGGGCATTTTATATTTTAGGCTTCTAAAATTTGTGAACTACATGAAATGCCAGATGATTTTCAATCAAATCGAAAATTCTTTGAAATGCTGAGAAATAACCGAATAATATCTGAATGATGCGTTTTATTGGATTTAGGAAGTTTAGCACGGTAAACCGGAATAGCATAGCTATATAAAACATGCGTAGTAGTGTTAAAACGCAATTATTGTAAATGAGGCGGTATAAGCGACCGTATATCATCATCATGCCAATACAAAATATCGATATTACTATGGGTGTTCTGCTTTTAAAAATATTGTCGACTTTCAACACTATTGCGACGATTAAGTGATTTGACTGGTATTGATAATGTTTTTTGTATGTACAATTTTACGTACTCAAGCAACAATACATTCACGTTAACGTCAGTTTAAATTTTTTTTCATTAAGTTATGGTAGAATTTAATTTAAATTACCCTAAGATGAATAATATATTTTGATTTGAAGCGTTCATCAGCGAATTGCAATTAAAACATCACACATCAAATTTACCAATCTAATTTACAAATATTTTTTTATTGTTGCTATTTTACAGAATTTCAAAACGTTCCGTAATTCGTGGATTTCTTTCATTTTGCGAATGGCGTCTTACATCTGCCGGTCTAATATCAACTTTCAAATTCAAATCGTGTTCAATTGTGTTTCGCAAAAACTGTTTACGTCGTTCGTTCCGTAATTGTTCTTCAATGTCTTCCTCTTCACGCTTTTCACGCTCCTCTCGCTCTTTCGCATCGATATCAATCTGATTCAATTTAATGGCCACATTTGTAAAATGTTCAATATATTCGTTAAGATTGAAACAGAGATTGTGCATTTCTTGTAGCTGCTTCTTTACGTGGGCCAAATTCTGTTGGATGGCATCGCACCGTGCAAGTTGCAAATGTGCCAAATACAACCAAACATAATTTCCACATACTTCACTATACTCTGCTACGTGGCGTGCCATCGTCCGTGCCTCGTCAATTTTTACTTGAGCCAAATGCAAGCGTGACACCTCATAGCTGACAAAACATTTTTCAATCGGTGATTCAAGCGCTTCGATTAGCTGCTCAAGAATTTGTACACGATGCTTGTATGTTAAGTATGTTGTATCGACCGAATGAAGTTTTACGAATGATTCATAATCACCAAACTCAACTTTAGATTGTATAATTGCATTTTCTTCATTTTTTTCATGGACCCCTTTCGCCGCAATCAAGTACATGAGCCGTTCAAACTGTGGATGCGCCATTAAATCATGCGGTATTCTGATTTGATTTAAAAATGTGATGCTTAGGATGTTACATAATTCATTGCGGAACTCAAAAATTCGTGGAAATATTCGTTTCGTCTTTATCGTATAGTAATGTTGCAATATCGAAATAGTATAATTGACAAGCTCATCGAGTTTTTCTTCAGCGGCCAATTTACGCACTTTTGCAAGCTGCTGGAAAACTTCGGCACGAGTATCCAGTTGAATACGATTCAAAATTGCTTCTTTATAATATTTTGCCTTTTGAGTACTCTGAATCATATTGTATTTCTTTGAATAAATCGGTTGGCGGGACTGCAACATTTTAAGCAATCTTGTGACCCTTTCCGATAAGGGATTTAATATCATCCGCATTTTCTCGTTCGTATATGGCGTTTGTTTTAAATTTAAGCGGGGATCTTTTTCTAGTCCAGTTAAGAAATTAACGCCGGGTGCCATTTCAAGCAGGTACACATTATTTGTCATTGACTGATTCTGTTCGATACGTTTTTTTAGCATTGGTTTCAATTTTCTTCGTACTACATCCGGCTCACTTGAAACACCGCAGGCTTTTTTAATCGGTTCGCTATCAGTTTTCCACTTGCTGTCCAATTTTTCCAATTTCACGATTGCCTCTCGTAAATTAAACAAACAACGCCCAGAATGTCCGCCAATAGAAAAATCGAGAATACTACGAAGGGCGTATATTCGTTCATCACACTCGGATACATTATCTGTTCCGCGATTTAGTGAGAGCGTATTGTACGCGTAGACCAATGCTTCCTCGAAAGTATTCTCGTTGGAGATGCAGTCGATCATGTGATGGCGTAAATATGTTATAAGCGGTTTTGGGCACAATTCTAACGCACGCGTCACTTCTTCTTTAGCCGTATCAATTTCCGCCAAATCATAGTGACATTTGCTCGAATTGTAAATTGGCATGTAATCGGTTTCCAGCAGATTATGGGCATCATCAAAATATTTGAGCGCTTGATCCGTCATTTTGTGACTTTGAAAATAAGCTCCATTGTGCTTTAGGGTGTTCTGCAACGCTTTAAGTTCTGGTGTAAATTTAACGGTTAGCAACACAACTTTTTGTTCTGCTGGATTAATGGATTGCGCGCGTGGATTTCCGGATTTTGACATTTTCCTGGGCTAATTAATTTTGTGTTATTGTAACAAAATGTATTCAAATGATGTTTTATATAAAAAAAAACGAAGGCTTTTTAGTATAAAAAGAACCATATAGGAACATATAAAACTAGTAAATGATTGAACCGAAAATACAAAGCCTGTATAGTTTGAAAAATTTAGGCGATAATAAATTTTGGCACAGATAGTGTGATGAATGAAAATCAGTAAAATGATTTGGTTTGAAATACTCGAACGCGAGAGTTCAAAGGCCCACGTTCCGCAAGATCAAATAACATACAACGAATTTATTACCATCATGCGAGTCAAACTCAACCACGGCCCGCCAGTAACACCGACACCGAGTCATCAACAAATCTGATTGAAGACTGTATCATCGGATGCATCAACAATTTCAATTCGAACGGCAAACAATTCGAATGAGAAGCCTCTACAAAAAAATTGAGGACGCCAGAGATCTTGTCGAGACTGGGACAAAACCGGCAATGATACTTTCACTAGCAACAATGCAGAAACTCATGGATCAAATAGCCGAACTCCATGCGGAAATTTGCATGCTAGTTAGTGATGAACAAGAACAACACAAGTATTTCACAGAAGAATACTTCGAGAACATTGATAGACAGGATCAAACTATTGTAACAGAACCGGTAGCGGACTATCGGCTGTTATCAGAAAATTATTCACGCAGAGGCTCTGGAGCGGTCATCTATGGCCGGCTAAAGCTCAGGGTATCGGGGTGGGGTTTTCCAGAGCATGCGTGAACCTTGTTAGACCGCAAGGAATGAACAAAAAAGGATTAAAAGGGAAGCAATGGGATTCAAAGCGAGGACCAACTCACCATTTTCAGACTGTGATTACACCACCCACCTCATCCTCCTATATTAAAGCTCTTAGCTTCTCATTCTAAAAAATACGAAAACAAAACACGATTGCGAAACTCACGAGAAAAGCGGAATTGATGCAAATTAAATAAATAAAAAATATATGTCACTTATGAAATTTCACAACTTTAATGATAAAGTAAAAAAAAATTTAATAAAAATATAAATTTGTATGTGAAAATTTCAAACTACATAATTTACTTATTCTACCTAATACAATACCCTAAACCTATGACGTCACGGTTATACTTAAGTTCATTATTATAAAAAAAATCAAATCAAATATTTGATTAAAAAAACAACAATCAAAATTTATAAATAAATTTCAGGAAATATTCTATTTTAAGAAAACTTTTAGCTAATAATAAATTAATATAATAAAGTAAATATTGAATATAATATAAGATACAGTAAAAAAAAACCTTATTATTTTCAATTGGCCGATATGGTCACCATCTTGTCATACATTTACTTCCATTGGCACAAATTTTTTTATTTTATTCTTATTGTTATTTATGTGAATATTTTATTTTTATTAATGCACTATCGTTCAGTTTTTTTTTTTTTTTTTTTTCACTTACTGAATTAACTATTTATTATTATGGTATTACATATTAAGTTTAATATTTATAGCACGATGCAACCCGTGCAGTAACGCTGAACATCTGGTCGTAACTTATGCTTTTTTTTTTTTTCGTTTAAGCGACCAGATACACTTTTTATTTCACTATCAATTCATAGTATGACTTGTATTCATATATGTGTAGACATATGGAAATTCGTGCACTTACACCGAACACCTGGTCTTTGGTCTTACAATTAAATTTTTTTGTTATATAATTTGGCACATTTTGAATTCTTATAATTTTTTTTTTCACTTAAGTTTCTTTAGTTTTTTTTTTTATACTTAATGTTTTACACAAAATTTATTTGTTTATTATAATTACTTAAACTATCTGATTTTACAAATTTAATTACAAATATAATATTATTTGTATTTAAAACTTTCACATAAGCTTATCTTTAACACATTTTTTTTTCTTTCTAACAAAAAAAATTCCGTAAAATCACTCCACTTTGCTCAACATACGTATCGTAATTCCGCAAAACTTTAACGGCAAACTAAGAGCTACATATTTAATACAGTGAATTTATTTTTCTTGTGATTCCATTTAATGGTACAACACCAATGGATCTTTACAACTTAATAATCAAAAATCAACTCACTCAGAAATTTTTTGTGCATCCAAAAATATTTGCTTAGCATCGACCCGTATGATTTCCCCTATCATCATCTTTCCCCCGCGCTTTTGAATAATAATTTTTTTCTTGTTTTTGTTCGTTTTGTGTGTGTGCTTTACCACTAGGTCAGGGGTGCAAAACCATTAATTAATTATGGGTGCATGGAACGACTACGCGCGCGATGTCAGTCGTTACAATCGTGGGGACGACTCACACCCAGGAGATGTCTCAAAGCCGGGCAATAAAAAAAATAAACTAAAAATAAATGAATTAAGAATAAAATCGCGTGGCTCTAAATTTTAATGTCTTTAAGATGGTAAACCCCTATCGATTTACCTTCATTATGAACAATTTCGTAAGCAACATTTCCAACTAATTTTGAAATAATTCCTTTATTGTATTTAGGGGCTAGCTTTGCTGCGTATTGATCGGAAGCTTTGCTCTGTGTGAAATTCCTAACATACACTCTTTGTCCTACTTGAAGATTTGATTGTCTTGCTCGTAAATCATACCGGCTATTATTTTTCTTAGCTGCTTCTGCGAGATTTTTGTTTACTTGAGCGTGTAGTCTAAATAAATTTTCTGGTTTCTGGTTCATCAGAATTTCATGTCCCGAATAGTCAAAAACAGTTTTCAGTAATTTATAAGCTGAACCGTGTAACAATGCGTGCTGTCCAAACACAATATAATTTGGGGAAAATTTAGTAGAGTCGTGCGAGCAATTTCGCAGTGCATTGGTAACTGCACTCAAATGAATATCCCACATCTTCTGATCGTCAGTAATATATGACCGTAAGGCTGAAAGAAGTGTGCGATTAACCCTTTCAGAAGCATTAGCTTGTGGAGAGTGTTTGGCGGTGAAAATATGACGTACTCCGTATTTCTCACATAGGTCTTTCAGGAGGTTAGATTCGAATTGTCTGCCATTATCCGTCACGATTACTTCCGGTACCCCAAACATCAAAAATATCTGCTCCTCTAGGAACCCCACGACTTCCTTGGCCGTAGCTTGTCGCACTGCTTGTGTCAATGTAAATTTGGAAAAATGGTCTACAGCAATTAAAATGGATGTATTTCCACGTGACGTGCGAGGGTAAGGTCCCAAGAAATCCAGATAAATTCTCTGCCACGGGCGGAAAGTATTTGGAAGTGATCTAAGTGAAGGATGACCTTGATAATTAATGGCTTTCGCACATTTACAGGTTTCGCATGTATTTACAAAATCTCTCACGTCATTGTGAATTGTGGGCCAGTAAAAATATCGTCTCAGCAGATCTTTAGTTTTGCTGATTCCTAAGTGAGCCGCGGTTGGTGGACAGTGCGCCGATTCGATTAAAGATAATCGCAAGCTTTCGGGAATTAATAATTTTAGATCAGGTACATCTGATCCTACTGAATCATTACGTTTTGGAATCAGATTAATATAAACTTTGCCATCAATATTTGACAGATTACTTCTGTTCGGATTTTGCTGAATTTCGAGTATCATCTGTTGATATTCCGGAGAATTAAAGGCTGGAGATTCTAAATCGACGTGCATAGGGCATTGCTTAATATCTAATGAGTCCATGTAAAGGCGCGAAAGGGCATCGGGGACTGCATTCTGACTGCCTTTACGGTACTGAATATCAAAGTCGAACGACTGCAGTTTTAAGCTCCATCGAGCTAGCCGACCAGTAACGTCTTTTAATGACATCAACCATGTGAGGCTGGCGTGGTCTGTAATCACTGTAAATGGTTGACCTTCTATGTACGCACGAAATTTATTAATAGCCATTACCGCAGCAAGACACTCTAGCTCAGTCACGCTGTAATTACGCTGTGCTGCGTTGAGCTTTTGCGATATATAGGAAATTGGTCTGTCTGATCCTTGCTCGTCTTTCTGGAAAAGGACCGCTCCTATTCCAGTGGAACTGGCATCGCATTGAACGTAGAATCTTTTTTTGAAATCAGGCGTTACTAAAACAGGTGCGGAAGTTAACGCCGATTTAAGATTCTCAAAGGATTGTTGTGTCTCTTCAGTCCACTGGAATCGCTGGCCCTTTTTCAACAGATTGGTAATGGGAGCTGAAATTACTGAATAATCTTTAATAAACCGACGATACCATCCCGAAACTCCCAAAAATCTTCTCACTTGTCTTACAGTTTTTGGCACTGGGAACTCTGCAATTGCCCTCACTCTGTCCCGATTCACCCTCAGACCTCCCTCACCAACAACATAACCGAGATAGTTTATCTCTTTCAGTAAAAATTTGCATTTTTCCACATTGATGGTCAATCCAGCGTTTGCTAAACGAACCGCGACATCAGCCAATAATGACATATGTTCTTCCAATGAGGACGTTGTGATTAGCAGGTCATCAAGATAGACAAACACTCGGTC
Organism: Tipula helvola; assembly: GCA_963556165.1. Classification (NCBI taxonomy): domain Eukaryota; kingdom Metazoa; phylum Arthropoda; class Insecta; order Diptera; family Tipulidae; genus Tipula; species Tipula helvola. Next base: position 136,126,673 of record OY744483.1, read on the forward strand.
GTGGAGATGGTAAGGAATGACTTTGTGCAATAATCGGCACAGAGTTTGCGGCGCATTGCAGAGCCCGAAAGGCATCACCTTAAATTGATATAAGGGTCGTCCCGGGATGGTAAACGCTGTTTTATCTTTTGAAGTAGGGTCTAGCGGTATCTGCCAGAAGGCGTCTTTGAGGTCCAAACTTGATATAAAGCTGGTCTTGTCTAGTCTACTAAGTAAACCCTCAATAAGCGGAAGTGGATAGGCGTCCTTCTTTGTGACAGCGTTGAGTTTCCGGGCATCCAAGCAAAGTCGTATTTTACCAGAATCCTTTTTCTTCACACACGTCATTGGTGAGCACCAGGAGCTTTGACTTTCCTCAATGACATCCATTTCTATCATACGATCTAGCTCTTTGTACATTTCTTGTAATACTGCAGGCGAACGTGAATAAAAGCGTTGTTTGATCGGAGCTGCCTCTCCAATATCGATGCTGTGTGTGACAAGTGTTGTTCTTCCTAATCCTAGTTTTTGAAAGTTGGGTAGGCTGTCGATAATAGATTGGAGTTGAGTCTGCTGGTGTTCATTCAAGGTGTGCCGCTTGTCATCAACTGTTGCGATAGGTGCTGTGGAAGTTTTTAGTTCTCCTACTATTGCTGGTTGTATTCCGAAGTTTTCCCAAAAATCGCACCCGAGATAAAGCGTTTGTTGCAGTGATGGTACAATAAGTAACTGCATCGTTCGGGTTTTGTGGTTATACGAAATTGCTGCATTTATGTATCCTACGACAAATTGAGGTGATCCACTAGCTGTTTGAATGTATGCATGAAATTTATGTATAGGTATTTTGTGTTTTTTTATGAAATCATCCGATCCTTTTCCCATGGCACTAATAGTCGCTCCGCTGTCTAGTAAACCCCTCATCCGTTTACCTTCGACTTCGACATCTGCGTAAGGGCGATTGTCATTTATTTCCGTATCCGATTTGATGACTGTTTCCGATATTTGAGTAAGCAAACGTCTTTTATTTCGAAAATAATGAATGGAACGATTTTTTCTTGAATTGGTGTCAGATCTGGATGATGAACTAGCAGGTTGTAAATGTGAATTTATTGACTTGAAGCAGACTTCTGTTCCGGATTTGGAGTCCCGGTCTGTTGTAAATTGGGTTGTAAATTGGGTCGCTGTTGGATTGAACGGAAATGATTCGACCCCGTGGCATTCATTTCCTGTGGCCTGTTTCCCGGTTTTGATGAGCACGTGAAACAATGTGGCTTGAGGATGTCAGGTTCTCCGCAACCATAACAAAATATCCCACGCGGTGGAATGTCACAATCTGTAAATCGGTGGCCTGCCTTACCACAGTTCCAGCAGGAATTAGGTGTACTTGAACGTTGTTTAATTTTGATATTTGAACTGTTTGAGGGATTAATCTGCTGTACCCGACTTTGAAAGGCATTAATATCGCCTGTATAATAGGGCTCATAAAAATTTGGTTGCATTTGTGAAGAATATTGAGCGTACTGCTGTGGTGATATATTGGTAGAATTTTGAGCGGATAGCTCATTAATTTGCGAGTGCCTGAAATTCATTGTTAACTCTGGGATATAATTCATATTCCTCCAAGTGTCTTCTGTATTGATACAAATTCGTACCAATTCTGATGCTGATGTGAAACATCTGCCCGCCAAATGAACTTTTAATCCGGACCGCATATTTTTTCGGATAATTTCCATCAGATCCAAATCTCCAATCGGAAATTTTAAGCGCAACGATAAGTTAAGGATTTCATAATAAAAATCAGCAAACAGTTCCCTTGGTTTTTGCTTTCTCGCGTCCATCAGCTGCTTGATATCGTAGTCGGACCGTCTATCCTGGAATCTATATAATAATGAATTTCGAATGTCGTTCCAAGTACTATTTGGATTACATCTAAGCGTCAACCAATATTGCTCCCTGGCCGTCCCATCCAATAAAAAGCAAATGTCATTGGCTAATTGTTCCAAGGAAATTTGATTCTTAGCAGCAAGGTGCTCGACTCGAAATATAAAATTTTCAACTGGTGTATCGGAAGGTGATCCTGAAAACTTTAATTTCCATTTATGTGGCGGAGTTGATTGGTAACTAAAAGTCGAATTCAAATATTGGTTACTGGGAAACATCTGCGAAGTTTGCGGTTGATTTGGTTGGGCTGCAAATTGAACATTCCGAATGATACCTCCTGTACCATCATTTACTGGTTGATTTGTTGTCCTGCCTCCCAAATTTTGAGCAGAGGCTGCATTAAACATATTGATTGTTTGACGAGCTAACGGATGTTCTTGATTCGGCATATTAAGGTTTGTATGTGGATTAACAACTGGGTACTCATGATTTCCTCCTATGTGATTTACTGGAATGTTGGCAGGAAGTGGTGTATTCAGAGTTTGCTGGGAAACTTCCGCCGACTCAACAGCTGTCACAATACCGGATTGCACTGTGTTTCCAGTTACTTTGTTGGGTGTAGACGAAACATTTGTATGCACGAGAGGTTCTGTCTGTTTTGTGATAGTCATTTCAGACAAATCTGGAAAATCAATTTGTAATCCGCTCACAAAGGCAATAGATTCGTCAAGTGGTGGAACTGTGTCTGAACCTAATTTCCCGCAAATTTCCAACAGAGCATTGCAGATCACTAATAATCTTGATGCCGTTTCTTTTACTTCGGTTAAGGAAGAAATTCGTAAAAGACGACCTTGTAAATGTTTTGCCTTAGACAATATAATTTCAAGTTCTTCCGCGTCCTCTTTGGCCGCGTTAATAAATCTTAAAAGTTGTGACTGTATATTTTGCAATTTAAATGTGCATAACGTTATTTCATTGTTAGGGTTTTGTAATGCGAGCTTATGCGGTTGGGTTGGCTGAAGTTCGGCATCTGTTACTTCGGCTAACAAACGAGCGTCCAAAAGTTTAAATAGAGTTTTTAGTGAACCGCGTAGGAGACGAATCTCACACTCGACCAAAAATTCGTCATTTTCTAAATTCTCTGATTTAAGAGCAGCAGTAGCCATTTTGTTTTAAAAAAATTTCGCTTTATGATTTGGAATGAAAATAAAATTAGAACTTGAGGCTTTAATATATACAAAACAGCGTATAGCATTCAGCTAAATACCAAAAACAACAAAAAAAAATTAGAAATTCAAAAGTTAAACTGAAATTCAATTTAACTAATTCAATGTTTGTAATTGAAAAATACTAATAATAATATAATAATAATGAATCACTAAGAAAAATAAAAATAAACAAAAACTTCCGTGTAAATATATACGATAATTTACTTTACTAATTGGTAAATTTCCAAACGAACAATGAATTAAATATACGTAGGATGAGGTAAGTAAGGTTTTAGTCACAGCCTACATTGGTTTTTTAATTTTTATTTTTCTATTTTTTGTTTGAGTAAGTTGGTCCTCACCTTGACGGAACAGGAAAAGGGGAAAAATGCGAACAAATGAATCAACAAATTCGAAGTCGATCTAGAATCATCTGCGTTAAAAAAAATATATAGAGCCATACCACCCGACTGGCAAATGAGTCAACAATTACGCTTAGTAATTAGAAGCATCTGCGTAGGTAAAATACTCTATTCCCTTCATGTTTAAACTAACAATGGATTCAACACAAATTTAAGCGGATGCCCTTGCGATAAACATGAAAAGATTTAAATGTGATAGCTGTTTAAACCACAAAACAAACAGTATACTCAACATCATTGCAATGGAAGTACTGCGGTTGTGATTTCATGAGACTATCACAGTGAAGAGGAAAACACTAAAGATATTTGGGATAAGAGGAATTTGAAAAATGAAAATGTTTATATGATATATTATGTATATAACATCTGAGTCTATAAAATGAGAAATATACAGAATTAAAATTAATAAACTGAAATAATTGTGACTAAAAAAAATGTAATAAAAAAAATAAAAATTGTTAAATTGAACAAACAAAAAATATCACAAAAAAATTTAAACATCTGTATTAACGGTGGTTTACAACATAAGGTTAGGGAAAGGAATAGCCAACTGTGAGTTTGGGCGCCATCTGTAACAGAACCGGTAGCGGACTATCGGCTGTTATCAGAAAATTATTCACGCAGAGGCTCTGGAGCGGTCATCTATGGCCGGCTAAAGCTCAGGGTATCGGGGTGGGGTTTTCCAGAGCATGCGTGAACCTTGTTAGACCGCAAGGAATGAACAAAAAAGGATTAAAAGGGAAGCAATGGGATTCAAAGCGAGGACCAACTCACCATTTTCAGACTGTGATTACACCACCCACCTCATCCTCCTATATTAAAGCTCTTAGCTTCTCATTCTAAAAAATACGAAAACAAAACACGATTGCGAAACTCACGAGAAAAGCGGAATTGATGCAAATTAAATAAATAAAAAATATATGTCACTTATGAAATTTCACAACTTTAATGATAAAGTAAAAAAAAATTTAATAAAAATATAAATTTGTATGTGAAAATTTCAAACTACATAATTTACTTATTCTACCTAATACAATACCCTAAACCTATGACGTCACGGTTATACTTAAGTTCATTATTATAAAAAAAATCAAATCAAATATTTGATTAAAAAAACAACAATCAAAATTTATAAATAAATTTCAGGAAATATTCTATTTTAAGAAAACTTTTAGCTAATAATAAATTAATATAATAAAGTAAATATTGAATATAATATAAGATACAGTAAAAAAAAACCTTATTATTTTCAATTGGCCGATATGGTCACCATCTTGTCATACATTTACTTCCATTGGCACAAATTTTTTTATTTTATTCTTATTGTTATTTATGTGAATATTTTATTTTTATTAATGCACTATCGTTCAGTTTTTTTTTTTTTTTTTTTTCACTTACTGAATTAACTATTTATTATTATGGTATTACATATTAAGTTTAATATTTATAGCACGATGCAACCCGTGCAGTAACGCTGAACATCTGGTCGTAACTTATGCTTTTTTTTTTTCGTTTAAGCGACCAGATACACTTTTTATTTCACTATCAATTCATAGTATGACTTGTATTCATATATGTGTAGACATATGGAAATTCGTGCACTTACACCGAACACCTGGTCTTTGGTCTTACAATTAAATTTTTTTGTTATATAATTTGGCACATTTTGAATTCTTATAATTTTTTTTTTCACTTAAGTTTCTTTAGTTTTTTTTTTTATACTTAATGTTTTACACAAAATTTATTTGTTTATTATAATTACTTAAACTATCTGATTTTACAAATTTAATTACAAATATAATATTATTTGTATTTAAAACTTTCACATAAGCTTATCTTTAACACATTTTTTTTTCTTTCTAACAAAAAAAATTCCGTAAAATCACTCCACTTTGCTCAACATACGTATCGTAATTCCGCAAAACTTTAACGGCAAACTAAGAGCTACATATTTAATACAGTGAATTTATTTTTCTTGTGATTCCATTTAATGGTACAACACCAATGGATCTTTACAACTTAATAATCAAAAATCAACTCACTCAGAAATTTTTTGTGCATCCAAAAATATTTGCTTAGCATCGACCCGTATGATTTCCCCTATCATCATCTTTCCCCCGCGCTTTTGAATAATAATTTTTTTCTTGTTTTTGTTCGTTTTGTGTGTGTGCTTTACCACTAGGTCAGGGGTGCAAAACCATTAATTAATTATGGGTGCATGGAACGACTACGCGCGCGATGTCAGTCGTTACACTATCATCCTTCAAATAGTCACGAACATAGAAGGAACGGAAAAAAGTGAACCAACAAACCAGATAACGGACATTCGGTTACCACGAATTCAAATTCCAATATTTGCTGGGGATTATCAAAAGTGGACCGGATTCCGTGACGCATTGAGCAAGCTAATCCATGAAAACACACAGATCAGCGACACCCATAAAATCAATTATTTGAAGAAAATTATCAGGCCGCTTGGGTAAATTTTGAATAGCAGATATAACAATAGGAGACTGCTGATTTAAACATATTTAAATACGTTGTTGGGTCAGACAAATATAAACAACAACAGAATGTTTGTATGGAATCCGGAATGCAGGGGTAAATATTGAATCTTGGAACTCAATAATAATCTTCACCTTGTCTGAAAAAATTGGACAACGAGCCACGACGACTCTATGATATTTTCTTGGCAAATCCAAGGGAGTTCCAGTCAACAAAGGAATTTTTAAAATTTTTGGAACGAAGATTGAAATCATTAGAGTCCAATGGCAACCAATAGCCATGATACCAATGATACCAAAAACCTCCACAACAACAAGAGAAAACAAAAGTCAAACAGTTAAACGGGCCTGTGTATCAATCAACAACAAGAATCTTTGTATACTGTAGATATGGACATAAGGTTAATGAATGCGGAGGATTCAGCAAATTAAACTCCAGCGAGGGATCGCAAATAGAGACGCTACAAAAGTTATCCAGAAACAAATGAATGTAAGCAAAGGAACCAATGTGCCATTTGAACTCCATCATGGAGGGATGATTGTTGAACCACGAAAATGAGAGTAGTATTCGATGCATCCAGCAAAACCTCATCAGGCTATCCTTGAACGACATAATGATGAACGGGCCCCAATACTCAAAATGACCTAATTGATATCATCTTGAGGTGGTGAACACACAAATTCGTATTAACAGCAGATGCGGAAAAAATGTTCCAGCAAATCTGGATGCACCATAGTCACCAGGACAACGTATATTGTGGCGAAAAAGTTCTTCACAACCAATAGGAGAATACACTTATGGAACAACAGCAGCGACGTTTCTCGCAGTAAGAACATTAATGCTATTGGCAGCTGATGAAAAGAACAACTATCCAACAGCAGCAAAGATCATGGAAAGAGATTTTTACGTGGATGATCTACTTACTGAGGTGACAGCGTTGAAGAGGTTGTTCGGGATCACCGGAAGCCTTGGATATACCTGGAAAGGAAGCAAACAATATCACCACAAAGAAACACAAACTTTCAACAAAAATACTTATCTGATGAATGTTCTGCTGTAACCAAATTACCTTCGAGCTGCATCGTATAATAAGTATTCTAAAAAGGAAGGAAAAAGGTTAAAATATGTTATTGTACATTTAATTTAAGTTTACTTACCGATTTACTGTTTCCTTTGTTTTGTTTTGATTCACAAAAAATAATTGATTATTTTACTGTCAAATGTGACAACCAATAAAGTAATTACACAAACTGTCCGAAACATAAAACTGGCCGAATTGAGTATTCGCGCCATCTAAGTGTAACCACATGAACTATGTAGGCCATTATTTCTGTGTGTATACTTGTTTCTTTTGTGTATTTTTCTCATTGGGTTTTCTAACCAAAGTTGGATTCTCCCGTCATTTACTTTGTGGTGCCTAATAACTAAAAACAAACGAGTGCACACGTCCACAGAGGTTATAACCATTCAGCAACAGATGGTAAGACTTGCTCAGAGCAGATGATTTCATCGCAAAAGTAAGCATCAAATTCAGCTGAAATCTTAACTAACGTTCCGGAGCACAAACGAGCCCAAGGAATGATTAATTTAAAAATCAACCACATAATAAAAACACTAGGAATTCTCTATAATACTGAAGATGACACGTTTGAATTTGATATGACCAGGCTGAACCTTTCAAAGGAGGAACCAACGCAACGTCTATTATTATCCGACTCTTCAAAATTATTTAATCCGGTCGGCTGGCTATCACAGACTTGGAGAGCTGATGCAACAGACTTGGAGAGCTGATATACAGTGGGATGATAAGCTGCCAGAAGCTATAGAGCAAAATAGGAAAAAACATAAGACCGAATTAGGAGAATTAAGCAGAATTAAAGTACTAAGATGGATTAACAATGTCAACGCAAAAATGGAGTTCGAACAAATTATAACAAGCGTGTTGATAGCAAAAACCAGAGTTGTCAAAACAAAAAGAAAACTGACAGTTTCAAGGCTGGAATTGGACTACAATAGAGCTACCTACCAACAGATAAAAACCCAGCGGATGTAGCAACAAAAGGATTAGCAGCTTCTAACATCACGCCACAAGACTCAATATGGTGGACGGTACCAACCTTTTTGCAGGAAAATTCATACGCATTCCCATCAACACCCATATTCAAGGGTCCACAGGTACAATCCGACAAACACAAGGACAGCGCAGAAGATATCATTTACCTCCCAATAACCGTTGGAGACAAAGCAAACACACTACATGAATTAATTGATAAAATTTCAAGCATTCATAAGTTGAGCGTAAGCGCCATAGGTTCATAAACCTTCATGTTCATAAACAACGTCAACAGTCGAAGGAAGTAACAATACCAGAACTGAAAATTGCAGTAGCCTAGACAATTAGGATTGAACAACATCGGTACTTCCGTAAAGAATTTCAGGCATTGATGAAAGGGGCAATATTGGATAAGAAATTCAAGCTATCCGCTTTAAATCCAGTCATCAGCAAGGATGGGATATTATGATTAGATGGACGTTTGCAAAAATCACAACTACCAATGAGTCAAAAGCTGCCTATAATGCTACCGAAGGAAAGCTCAATCAGCAAACGAATAATTGAAGATGCGCATATACGACAACAAAACTTCATGGGAGGTGTGGACGTGTACACTCGTTTATTTTTAGTTATTAGGCACCACAAAGTAAGTGACGGGAGAATCCAAGTTGGTTTTTATAAAACAAATAAGAAATAAACGCAACTACTAATAATTTTCTTGAAACACTTTATTTTTGATATTGTCACTTCGACTCACTGATTGCAATTAAATTTAATAAAAATATTGCCTCTACTCAACAGAAATATTGGCGTACATGGTCCATGTGGTTACACTTAGATGGCGCGAATACACAATTCGGCCAGTTTTATGTTTCGGACAGTTTGTGTAATTACTTTATTGGTTGTCACATTTGACAGTAATGTCGAGTTCGATTGGGCTTGTCACAAATAATCAAGTTTTTGATGCGCAATCGTACGCTCAAGCAGCATGACTTATCTGATTGTTGGATTGGTGAATATATGTGAACATTTTTTTTGAGGTTACGTTAATCGTCAGTAAATCTTTAGTTTGATTATGCACAAAAGTTCACAGATTTTGTTACAAAAATTATTTTAATAACACAGCTTATTTATTAATAAATAATGAACTTGTAAAAATTAAGAAGTGATTCAAAATTGCGAAATTTTTGACGTCTGGAAGTGTCACAATTTTGATTGACATTTCTTTTTTGTTGGCATTGGTAAATCTTTCAAAAAATCAAGATTTTTCAAAATTGATTATAATCAAAAAATAAATGATTATTTCTGCCCAATCGTACACGCGAATTGATTATAATCATTTTTTTTGACAGTAACTTGAATATTTTTGCCCAATCGAACTCCACATTAAATTAAATGTACAATAACATATTTTAACCTTTTTTCTTCCTTTTTAGAGTACTTATTATGCGATGCGGCTCCAAGGCAATTTGGTTACAGCAGAACATCCATCAGATAAGCATTTTTGTTGAAGTTTTGTGTTTCTTTGTAATGATTTTGTTTGCTTCCTTTTCAGGTACCTATGTCCAAGGCTTCTGGTGATCCCGAACAGGAGGGGCAGACAAATAACATTGACAAACGTTCGCAATAAATTCTGGATCATTAATAGCAGAAATCTGGCACGGCACATTATACAGAAATGTGTTACAAGTTTCAGATTTAAACAAACAACGCTCAATCAACTAATGCCTGCAGAGTGACTCCTTTACGGCCGTTCAGCTAGGTGAGTATTGATTATGCCGGACCGATGCAACTAAAGAGCAAGATAGGGATACAAGACAAGGGATACATTGCGGCATTTGTGTGCATGGCCACCAAGGCCATGTATGTGAAAGTAGTTAGCGGATTAATAACAGAAGCGATTATAGCAGCCTACCGCAGATTCACATCACGCAGCGGTTTGTGTACAGAACAACGGGACCAACTTTGTTGGTGAGGATCTGAATAATCGATAGAGCAAGAAGAATACAACTCTACAATCAGAAATTGTAAGGTTATTACAACAGAATGAAACAACCTGTCATTTTATACCTCCAGCTGCACCACATTTTGGTGGAATATGGCAGGGATAAAGTCACTGAAGACTCACATGAAGAAGGTCATAGGGGAGACCGCACTGACATTTTAAGAAGCAACAATAATGTCGGTCCAAATAAAAGCATGTCTAAACTCCCGACCATTGACGGTCTTGTATGACGATCTGGAAAATTTGGAGTTTTTAACACACAAGCATAAATGAAGCGTCTATAACGGAACAACAGGTATTAACCATTTTGATGACATCCATTGAGCTAGCCGCCGCCATTGGAAATTTACGAGGCATGCAGGAAGCACTGCTAGATGTTATGCAATGCACACATCAACATCCTGCATCCAAATTTATTGAGTCGATCACAACTTAAAGGACAGATAGCAGCCATCAGCAAATATACACCAGTTTCCACAACAATTCCTGGTAACGAATTACGCAAGTTAGATCACTTAATTAAAAGTATGGCAACTAGGACACGAGTAATGAAGGTGATAATTGAGATTTCAATTCCCTTATCATTCACCTACCTAGTCTTACAACATATATTCAGTAGTAGCGGTTCCCAATATACTAGTACAGAGTAGCCATGCATATATAGTGCCAACAACTAAATTTGTCGCCGTTGATATTCAAAATGAACATTTTACGCAATTAATAGCTAGAGACATACCTAAATGTAACATTATCGATGATGATCATCTGTTATGCGATAAATCAACAATACACACAACAACTAGGCAAGGAACTGGCTGTGAAATCATGATATTACAACACAACTTTAATTTACAAGGAATATGCGAAACAAAATATCAAAACGTTACATCAAATCTGTGGATAAAGCTATATACGGGTATAAACAATGTCCTGGGACAAATAGTTTTCTTGGAAAAGAGCCAAAAGGTCTATTATAGTATTATATCGCGATTTGCTCGATTGAAATAAATGCAAACACTATCTTAACATATTTATTACACAAAATACAAATAAGATCTAAAACTTATACAAATCAAAACTTTGAAGGTTCGTGCTGATTATCTAGCGGCGACCAGACATATTCGATAACAGGGTGTAGTAGCTGTAAGTCGCTTTTAACATCTAGAAAGTAAAAAACAAAAAGTTAATAAGAATTTCAAATTGATTGATGGATTGAATCTTGTTACACTTATGAACACATCCAAATTCATTGTGAAGTACAGCGCCGAAAGCGTCATTGGCTTTTGTGTACCAATCATAAAAATTAGCATCCGTTTTTTAAACTTTTTTGGGCACATATACCAGTTAGATAAATATATCGAGTTGGCTAGGTCGCTGCTCTGCAAATAGGAAATAGAAAAATTGCAAAATTTTAACCAAACAGGATTAGAACCCAAATTTAAATCACTTACATGAACTGCAATCTCATTTGCGTGCCAATAAAATGTAAACAGTAAAACCAACATATTAAACATAAAAGTTACGGGAATTAATAACTCACCGGATAATTCCATCTGAAAATTTAAGATAAATTCAATTAATTTAAATTCACATTTGTAAAATTATAGCATACCGTCGATATTTGAAAAAGGAGCGAACACATTAAAATTGAAAGTACAACGAAAATAAAAAACATCGATGGACTGATTAATACGTCAAGATTTTGAACAAATCTGCAAAAAAAAACATTTAATTAAATTATTCAAGCACTAAAGACTAAACAGCAGTAGCAGGTATTTACCGTCCGATTTCCAATTGTGTTTCGATATACTCAAGAAATTTTTGCTTTAAAAATAAATCACGATCGTCCACCGTTGGGACATCTTCAATACCATCGGTAATCGTTTCGCAATGATATTTTAAAATTTGTAACATTGCGATAGCATAAATCATGTAGGCTGCAATTAGCGTGAATAATAGGGGGACGAGTGTTAATCCCAAATAGCAATTAATCACTTGATGGATATAAATTGGAATAAAGCTGCCCTCACAATACAACCAAATGTATTATTTAATCACAAAATTTTATTTAATATACTTACTATTCATGCATATCAACAGGATACCAAGCTTTAATCATCAACCAACTAACTTCCTTTCTATCCTCGTCACTAAAACCACGCGCATGTAAATATTTCCATAATCCATAAAAGCACATCAAGTGTACGGTTATAAACGCTGAGATCCAATAACCTTTCGTCAATATATTTGAGTTGCGTATATTTATCGCTAATATTTTCGTAATCTTTCGTCGATCTTTTTCGCTGCTGCCACCGAGGTTACGAACGACATTCAATTTCATTTCGATTTCATTGCATAAAATTTCCATTAGGTCTGATCTGTGATACAAAAATCGATAGCATTGAAATAGTGCAGTGGCAATTAATAATGTGAATGTTGCATTTGTCGTCATTTTACTAATGTCACCGTCTAATATTGTATGGTACAGATCCATAAACTGCGTAACGATAAATGTAGTCCAAACGAACATGGCTAAATACCCTGTGTAAAGAGGCGTAAAATGAAAATTATTAAAAAATTTGGGTAAATTGTTATTCAAAAGGATTCAAGTCAAATTAACAGAAACAAAAAAAAAATTTAGTTTTTCCAGCTAAAGTAAACGATCTAACAAGTGTGCTCCATCACTGTCTTACTCACTAATTGCACCAAGGAGATCTTCTGAAGTTAAAGAGGTTAAAGCTACAATTTTTAAAACGCCTTTCTGTACAACTTTTACTTAACAAACGCCGTCAGCAGTCCAGCAGCTGCACCGCACGCCTTAGACTGCGAAATAATATTTATTTCAATAATTTATTTTAAATATGCGTTTAGTAAGGCGTATGTGTCAGTCTGCCATATTCCTTGTAATATAATATTCTGCGATATTCGTTCCTTCAAAAGCAAGTATATAGTTGACGATCAACGAAGGTATAAGTCCAGAGCTTTCCTTTGTTTACACTTTTCCTCGCCTTAGGTGTGTTTAATTTCGTCTGGATTGGTTTTTTTTTTTTTTTTTTTTTCATTTTATTTTATTACGACTGAGACTGCGCTCATCTAGCAATTTTTCTTTCAAATACAAATTTTTATATATCTAGTAAAATTCACGTTTGTTGGGGTGTAACCCACTGGTTAGCCCCATAATCAATTAAACCTATTTACTAATTTTAGTTTGGTAAGTTCACTAGGTCAAGTGGCCTCGTTCTTTGGAGTCTTCTTTCAACGACAGGGTTATCTATCATATGGCGAATATAGGGGTTTCCATGTTCCTGGAGCCTTATTTCGTGTTTTGCGGCATGCATTTTTATTTCCTCTTTGATGTATTCCATCCGTAGGTCCCTGTGAAGGTCTTCATTTCTTGCGTACCACGGAGCATTGACGATGCTACGAAGAACCTTGTTTTGAAACGTCTGTATCATTTTGGCGTTTGTTTGCTTGGTACATCCCCAGAGTTGTATACCGTAGGTCCATATCGGCTTCAAAATTTGCCGATATAGCAGCAGCTTATTGTGAATTGTAAGCTCAGAGCCTCTACCTATGAGCCAATACATTTTTCTGAACTTTATGTTAAGTTCTTCTTTTTTCTTTTTGACATGCTCTCTCCACTTAAGCTTGGCATCGAGGGTCATGCCAAGGTATTTAGCTGTATTTGCATATGGCACGAGTCGCGAGTTAATTTCTATAGGTAGGTGGTAAGCCTTTTGATAAGTAAAGTTAATATGCGTGGATTTTGTCTCATTAAGTTTGATTCGCCAACGCTTTGTCCAGTTACAAACCGCATTGGTCATCCTCTGGAGTTTGCTCGTTGCATCAGCGACATTATTTCCAACTGCCATAATTGCTGTGTCATCTGCAAAGGTGGCTATGGTTCCTTCATTTGTGGTTGGTATGTCCCTTGTATATAGTAAATACAGAATTGGTCCTAAGACACTCCCCTGCGGGACACCGGCAGAGATTTTCTTTAGCTCAGAGTATTCATCCTCATATTTCACTCGAAAGTGTCTATTGGATAAATAAGATCTTAGTATGGCATAGAATTGTCTCGGTAGATCTCTATGCAGCTTGTATTCCAGACCACTGTGCCAGACTTTATCGAATGCTTGCGCGACGTCCAGGAATATGCTTGAGCATACTTTTTTACGTTCTAACGTTCTTTCAATTATGTTGGTGATTCTATGGACCTGTTCAATTGTAGAATGCTTTTCTCTGAATCCAAATTGATGTGGAGGAATTAGTTGTCGGTCCTCAATTATTGGTTTAAGTCTCTTTAGTAATAATTTTTCAAAGAGTTTTGACATGATTGGCAGCAGAGAAATTGGCCTGTATGATTTTTTATCGTTAGGTGGTTTATCAGGTTTTGGTATCATGATTACTTCTGCTACTTTCCATTGATTCGGAACATATTTTAACCGAAAGCTCGCATTGATTATGTGTAGTAGCTTACGAAATCCTTTGTTAGGTAGAGCTTTGATAATTTGGCAAGTAATCAAATCATACCCTGGGGCTTTTTTAACATTCATGTTACTTTTCACTTCTTCTTTTAATTCTTTGAGAGTTACTGGCCGTATTTCAAACTCATCCAGCTTGTGAAGAGATATTATATTTTCATTGGCAGTTTGTCTTGGTAGTGGTTGGAAGATTTCCTGGAGATACTCCGCAAATAGATAAGCCTTCTCTGTGTGGCCTCTTGCCCAGGTTCCATCATCCTTTTTAAGTGGAGGCACTTGCATTTTGGGTCTTTTGAGTCCCTTCGTCGCCTTCCACAGTGAGTAATCAGAATTTTTTTCATCAGTTAGGCTAACTAGATATCTGTTGATTGATTCATTTTTAACTTCTTTAAGAAGGGATTTGAGGCTGTTACATAAATTGTTAAGAATTGTTTTGTTCTCCGGTGTTCGATTAATTTGCCAGGTTTTACGAGCTCGTCGTTTTTCTCTTACCAACTCTCTAACTTCCATTGGGTAGGATATGTTAAGCGTCTTCTTATTTTGTAAAATGGGAGTGCTTGCCAATGCAGCATAGTGAATTATTTCATTGAGTTGCTCCAATTCGTCTTCCAACTGTCGAGAATTTCTTATCGGTACCTGGAGATTGATTTTGTCCTCCATTATTTCACGAAAGAGATCCCAGTTTGTTTTTGAATTTGTTAATCTGGGTGCACTTTCCCTTTGAATTACAGTTTCACTGACTGTCATGATAACCGGTGAGTGATCCGATACTAGAGAATTGCTGTTTTCAATGTGAATATAGTTCTGAGATATACCTCTTGCTACATAAAAGTCGATTAGGTCCGGTATCTTAGCTTCGTCACTGGGCCAGTATGTTGGGGAACCACCAGAGTAAAATTCACATTTTGATGTCTGGGCTGCTTGAAACAATTCTTTACCCTTTGACGTCGTAAGTCTAGATCCCCAATACGTGTTTTTTGCATTAAAGTCTCCTCCAATAATAAAATCACGTCCTAATGATTTAAATAGTTTAATGTAGTCCTCCCTTTTCAAGTTATGCCGGGGAGGACAGTATATTGCGGAGACAGTAAGCTGTCTGTGTTTAATGTGAATCCTAACAGTGGTGACTTGCATTGTTTCTTCTTCGATTTCTGTTTCTACATGGTGTTTTATATTTTCTTTTATTAGTAATGCTGAACCACCTCTTGCTCTTTCTGCTGGATGAATGGAATGATATAAGTTATAACCCCGGATTTTAACAAACGAAGATTTAACAAAATGGCTTTCGGATATTAGAAAAATGTCGATTTTTTCTGTATTTAAAAATATTTCTATTTCTGGAATATGTTGCATAAGTCCATTCGCATTCCAGATTGCTATTCTGAAAGTTGTGTTCTTACTTAACATTTTTTATCGGATTGCGTTGTGGGAGTTGCATTTTCTTCAGTTGATCAAATATCATGTTATTCAGGTTACTTTGGTCATCTAGCCGCTTTGTAATAGCTTCGATGCTGTTCATAATGTTTTCCATAATTCGATTATTTTCAGAGCCCATATATTTGGTTGAACCCGAGCCTTTCACTACCTGAGCAAATGTTCTTCTTTGCCCTGCGTTGCTTGGTTGTGGATTTTGATCCATCTGATTTGATGGTTGAATCCTTCGAATTTCATGATTTTGCGATTGATTTCGTGATTTATCTCTTAATTTTTGTAGGTGTTTAGCAACCTCACAGCCCCGATAATTGGCCGGATGTTGGCCTTTACAATTTATACACTTAGCTGGTACATCTCTCCCTATTGTACATGCCTGGGTAAAATGTTTACCTGAGCATTTTACACATCTCGGATCCCGGCTGCAATATTTTTGGGTGTGATTAAATCCCTGACATTTCTTGCATTGTGGTATGCGTGTAGTGGTTCTCCTCATAGGTTCAATTTTTACCTTCATGTGAAGAATTGCTTTTATACCATAAATATTTTGAACATTTTCTGAGTTATCAAATACTAGCATAAAAAGAGGGAGTCCCCTTTTATTGAAAGTTGGGTTTCCTTCTTGGTTTTCTATTCTCTCTTTTTTAATCATATTCACAGCATCTAGTATTTTAAGACCTTTATTTTTTAAGTCTTCCATTATTTCTTCGCTTGAGCAAGTGTGATGCAAACCTCTTGCCATAACTTTTATCGGACGAGCCTGTTTGTCCTCATAGGTAAACCACTGATACTTTTCAGCATTCAGCTTCATAGATAATGTTCTATAGGTTTCTGAGTCCAGAGTATTAATTTTCCAAACGTCATTGTTTAGCGCTGTTACCTTATATTCTTTGTCAGTAACCGATTTCATCAGTGACTGAATTATTGGGTAACTGGTTACTCCCACGATACTTATTGGTGGGGGGGTTTTTTCTTTCGGTTGCACCAGTTTTGGTGCAATGTTCTTGGTAGATTTACTACCTTTCGGTTGATTGGCCTCAGGTTGGACAACTTCCGGTTCGGTACTTGTAGTTCCACTAACATTTAGTTGTTCAACCTCAGGTGACGATTCAGCTTTTCTTTTCTTACCCTTCCTGGAATGTTTTTTTTTCTTCTTTAGGATCCAGTTCGTCTCCCTTTCTAATTCATCCTCATCAGTGAGATAGTTGACTTTCTTTGGTTCAATACTCTCTAATTCGCTTTGCTCTTTAGCATCCCGATTCATTTTTAGAAGTTCATTTTCTCGCTTTAGATACTCAATTTCTTCGCTTAGCTTGGCAAATGATTGCTCCATCTTCTGTAGCCTCTCAAAGAGATCCATATTTTCCTTTTCTAGGTCAACAGTTCTTTCACTGAATTTTACTGCTCGCATTGTAAAATTTCCGCTGGCATCACTTCTTTCATGGAGTGTTTGGCCCTCCTCAAAATCCATAGGGCCAGCCTTCGAAGAGGATGGATCCCCCCCGGATGTATTGTCCAGTCGACTGACTGGAGTACCACTTGGGGTAATAACTTTCTCGGACTTATGCATTGCATAGAGTCTTGCTGGTGATCGTGGCACTATGGAACTTCTTCCAAATGGATTTACAGAACTTATCACCTCTGAAGTATTGCGGTCATTGGATAACGACGACTGGGAGCCCGCTTGCTCACCCCTCAAAGTCGCCGGCACTGGGTATCCGTTTCCCTGCGCCGTAAGGTTTTCTCCATTAGAGTCCCCCATATTGGTTATTATATTCAGGGAACCACCCCTAGCTAGTTTTGGTCCACGAATGGTATTTTATTTCCCATTTACCCTCCGACAAGTCGGTTAGGGTTTCCCCCTATCCGCCACCTGGGGACGCGCCCGATGGGAGACTAGCAGCTCCACACGAGGTCTGGATTGGTGACATCAGATGCAACCCTTTAATAGAAGGTAGTCGATGAATTCACTGATGAATTCTTGATGAAATTTCTAATGAGCCGCAAGATGAACTATATTCAAGGACCAAACTCATTTAAATAATTTTCGTTTACTAATGAATGTTTCTGTGAACAATTAAATGAGCTTCATTAAGAATATACAAGAGCGACGTACGTTGATGTACTTATTATCTTACACAATCATCGAATAATTACTAAAGCATTTCTTATTGACTTTGGATAGAAAGTGTATTGTAAAATAGTAAGTAATTTCACAAGAGGCTCAAAAGGAAATGTGTGTGTAAAATCATTGTTACAGTATGAAACATTTTGTCATCTGTAACAATATAGAAGGGAAAGTACGCAGTAAAATAGAAAATTTCAGAATGAACATTCAGTTTATTAAAAGATATTGGGATGATTTATTAATTGTAACTATAGGGGCTCTGCACCTGGGCGCTTCGCGCCCCAACTCCACGCTGCCACTACGCGACAGCATTTTAACTTCTATACTCTGGATGCGATTGAAAGTGCATAGGGTACTGAAATATACGCCATGAAGCCTCAGTGGAATCAACATACCGCCCATTTAAGAAATTTTGTATCTCATCTATCTGAATTTCTTCATTTAATTCACCATTCAATTCTCCAAATTCTAACGACGCACAATCATATCCTTTATACACGTACTTGTAAATGTACATATTTCACACTTTTAACGGTCTTACACACTTCTACATTTGATAAGCGGATTGATCTGAAGGATCGAACAAAATCATTCACGCGATCTAATTCTACAGCCAATGCACGCATTAAATCAACACCGTTCAAAAGAGTATTAGACAATTTAGCTTCAGAACTAACCATTGTAAATGCTGAATTATAGGAGCGAATATTTTCAAAGTAATTTTTATAACGTCGTTTGATCGAATTATCATTAGAAAAAAGTCAATCGCATAGATTTTTAAATAATGTATTCTGACCAAGAGGAGGTAAATCAATTTTGCCTTTATGGCAACATAAGGTAAACGACTGTGTGTTTCGGAAAGTGACTTTTGCCTGAAAATGTTTGGCACTACAAAATGCACAACGCAAACTCATTGCGCATTTGAAATTTGGAATATGAACTTTTAGATTTTGGATTTTGGGATTTGGATTTTGAAATTTGAAATTTAAAATTTAGAATGTGGGATTTGAAATTTGGAATTTGAAGGTAAAAATTTGGAATTTGAAATTTGGAATTTGGAATTTCAAATTTGGAATTGGGAATTTGGAATTTGAAATTTGGAATTGTATACTTGGAATTTGAGATTTGGGGTTTAAAGTTTGAAATTTGGAATTTGAAATTTGGAATATGAAATTTTAGATTTTGGAATTTGTATATTTGAAATTTAAAATTTCACCTTTGGAATTTTTTTTATTTTATTTATTTATATATTTAATTTTCATTTAAATAATTTTACAAACTTAACTATAAAATTTACAATAGGCATTTTCGGAAATAGACCAAAGTAACTTCAGAGTAAGTTTTAATTTATTTTATGTTGGTAACAAAGTTACTCAAGTTACCTTTCACATACAAAAAAGTAAGAAAGAATTTCGAGTGCGTTTGTTTCATGAAGTTACTTTTTTCATTGCTGAAGTTACTTTAATCGTTCGTAAAGAGATGGGTAACTTTAATGTTTGAAACTTACTATGAAGTTACTTTGGTCTATTTCCGAAAATGCCTAATAAAATAAAATAAAACAATAGATGCCTGCCTTGTGGATAATAATCCAGTAGCAGGCATTGATTCTTTTAATAACATACAAAGAGACAAAAAAAAATAAAAATATACATATCCATCTATAATCAAATACAAATCAGTTATCTAACAGAAATAAATAAATAATGCTGCAAATACAGTTAAATTAAATCGTAGCTCTTAAGAACAACCGTATAACAAAACAAATCAAATGATGACGCAAAATAAATGAGACACGTCTGGTGTTTCAAATAGCCAATTTTTAACATACGGCAAGAATTGCTTAGCACAAATGTGACGTCTAATGTGTTCTGGTAGCGCATTAAAAAACATCGGAGCGGTAACAACATTGTAGCGGCGAACGTGCTCATTACTAAATCTGAGAATACTATAAAGAAGACGATGATTAGCGCGAAAGTTATATCGAGCATCACTTCTTATTACATGCTGACCGCTACGCTTAAAAAATACTCGTAAAACCTTATAAATATACAAATGCCTTAACGGTAGAATATTGGTTGCCTTGAATAAAGGCCAAGATTATTCTAATCTATTTCTCCTCAAGATTGTGCGCAAATTCATTTTTAGCTGAACGTACAATAAATTTGGATTATGGGATTTGAAATTTGGAATTTTAGATTTAGAATTTAAAGTTTGGAATTTAAAATTTGGAATTTGAAATTTATGATTTAATATTTAACATTTTGAATTTCGAATTTGGAATTTGAAATTTGGAATTTTAGATTTAGAATTTGAAATTTGAAGTTTGGAATTTGAAATTTGAAATTTAAAATTTGGAATTTGATATTTGATATTTAAAATTTTCAATTTTCAATTTGAAATTTAAATTTCAAATTTGGAATTTGAAATTTAAAATTTGAAATTTGGAATATGAACTTTTAGATTTTGAATTTTGGGATTTGGTTTTTGAAATTTAAAATTTGGAATGTATCATAGTATTTTAAATTTGAAAATTGAAATTTGGAAATTGAACCTTGAAATTTGGGATTTGGTATTTGGAATTTAGAAATTTATATTGGGAATTTGGAATTTTGAATTTGAAATTTGAAGTTCGGAATTTGGAATTTAAAATCTGAAATTTGACATGTAAGATTTAACATTTGGAATTTTAAATGAAATGAATATGAAATTTTAGATTATGGAATTTGAAATTTATAATTTGAAATTTGGAATGTAGGATTTGAAATTTGAAAATTGAAAACTGGAATTTGAATTTTGAAAATTGGGATCTGGTATTTGGAATTTAGAAATTTAAATTTGGAATTTGCAATTTTGAATTTGAAATTTGTAGTTCGGAATTTGAAATTTGAAATTAAAATTTACAACTTGGAATTTAAAATTTGGAATTTGAAATTTAAGATTTAAAATTTTGAATTGTGAATTTAAAATTAAAAATTTAAAATTTGGAATTTCAAATTTAAAATTTTGAATCAAGAATTTGAAATTTTGAATTTGGAATTGGAAATCTTGGAATTTGGGAATTGGAGTTTGATATTTGAAATTTAATTTGGGATTTGAAATTTGGAATATGAAATTTTGGATTTTGGGATTTGAAATTTGAAATTTGGAATTTGAACTGTCAGATTTGAAATATGGAATTTGATATTTAGAATTTAGAATTTGAAATTTGGAATTTGGGATTTAGGATTTGGAATTTGGAATTTGGGAATTGAAATTTGGAATTTGGAATTTGAAATTTAAAATTTGGAATGTAGGTTGTATTTGAAATTTGAAAATTGAAATTTGAAATTTGGAATTTGAATTTTGAAATTTGGGATTTGGTATTTGGAATTTAGAAATTTAAATTTGGAATTTTGAATTTGAAATTTGTAGTTCGGAATTTGAAATTTGAAATTAAAATTTACAATTTAGAATTTGGAATTTGAAATTTAAGATTTAAAATTTTGAATTTTGAATTTGAAATTTAAAATTTGGAATTTAAAATTTTGAATGAAGAATTTGAAATTTTGAATTTTGAATTGGAAATTTTGGAATTTGGGAATTGGAGTTTGATATTTAAAATTTAATTTGGAATTTGAAATTTGGAATATGAAATTTTGGATTTTGGGATTTGAAATTTGAAATTTGGAATTTGAACTGTCAGATTTGAAATTTGGAATTTGGGATTTAAAATTTGGAATTTGAGGTTTGAAATTGGAAATTTTGAATTTGAAATTTGATATTAAAAATTTTCAATTTTCAATTAAAATTTGAAATTTAAAATTAAAATTTGGAATTTAAAATTTGGAATTTCAAATTTAAGATTTAACATTTTAAATTTGAAATTTGGAATTTTAGATTTGAAATTTGGAATTTGACATTTGAAATTTAAAATTTGGAATTTGATATTTAATACTTAAAATGTTCAATTTTCAATTTGAAATTTAAATTTGAAATTTGGAATTTGAAATTTAAAATTTGAAATTTAGAATTTGAAATTTAAAATTTGAACTTTTAGATTTTGAATTTTGGAATTTGGTTTTTGAATTTTAAAATTTGGAATGTAGGATTTGAAATTTGAAAATTGAAATTTGGAATTTGAATTTTGAAATTTGGGATTTGGTATTTGGAATTTAAAAATTTAAATTTGGAATTTTGACTTTGAAATTTGTAGTTCGGAATTTGGAATTTAAAATCTAGAATTTGAAATTTAAAATTTAAAATTTGGAATTAGTAATGAAATGAATATGAAATTTTGGATTTTGGAACTTGTATATTTGAAATTTAAAATTTGACCTTTGGAATTTGGATTGTGGGATTTGAAATTTGGAATTTGAAATTTAAAATTTGGAATTTGAAATTTGGAATTTGAAATTTGGAATTTGAAATTTGGAATTTGAAATTTGGAATTTGGAATTTTAAGTTTGAATTTTGAAGTTTTGAATTTGGAATTTGAAATTGGGAATTTTGAATTTTGAAGTTTTGAATTTGGAATTTGAAATTTAAAATTTGGAATTTGATATTTAATATTTAAAATTTTCAATTTTCAGTTTGAAATTTAAATTTGAAATTTGGATTTTGGAGTTTGAAATTTAAAATTTGGAATTTGGAATATGAACTTTTAGATTTTGAATTTTGGGATTTGGTTTTTGAAATTTAAAATTTGGAGTGTAGGATTTGTATTTTGAAAATTGAAATTTGGAATTTGAATTTTGAAATTTTGAATTTGGTATTTAGAATTTAGAAATTTAAATTTGCAATTTGAAATTTTGAATTTAAAATTTGAACTTTGGAATTTGGATTGTGGGATTTGAAATTTGGAATTTGAAATTTAAAATTTGGATTTTGTGATTTGGATTTTGAAATTTGAAATTAAAAATTTAGAATGTGGGATTTGAAATTTGGAATTTGAAGATTGAAGTTTAGAATTTGAAATTTGGAATTTGAAATTTGGAATTTGAAATTTGGAATTTGAAATTTGGAATTTGGAATTTGAAATTTGAAATTTGGAATTGAGATTTGATATTTAAAATTTTCAATTTGAAATTTAAATTTAAAATTTCGAATATGAAATTTTGTATTTTGGGATTTGAATTTTGAAATTTGAAATTTAAAATTTAGAATGTGGGATTTGAAATTTCGAATTTGAAGATTGAAATTTGGAATTTGAAATTAGGGATTTGGAATTTGGCATTTTAAATTTGGAATTTGGAATTTTAAGTTAGAATTTTGAAGTTTTGCATTTGGAATTTGAAATTGGGAATTTTGAATTTTGAAGTTTTGAATTTGGAATT
Organism: Tipula helvola; assembly: GCA_963556165.1. NCBI lineage: Eukaryota > Metazoa > Arthropoda > Insecta > Diptera > Tipulidae > Tipula > Tipula helvola. Next base: position 136,150,081 of record OY744483.1, read on the forward strand.
TGAAATTGGGAATTTTGAATTTTAAATTTGGAATTTGAAATTTAAAATTTGGGATTTAGAATTTGAATATTTGAAATTTATAATTTGAACTTTGGAATTTGGATTGTGGGATTTGAAATTTGGAGTTTGAAATTAGGGATTTGGAATTTGGCATTTTAAATTTGGAATTTGGAATTTTAAGTTTGAATTTTGTAGTTTTGCATTTAGAATTTGAAATTGGGAATTTTGAATTTTGAAGTTTTGAATTTGGAATTTGAAATTGGGAATTTTTAATTTTAAATTTGGAATTTGAAATTTAAAATTTGGGATTTAGAATTTGAATATTTGAAATTTATAATTTGAACTTTGAATTTGGATTGTGAGATTTGAAATTTGGAATTTGAAATTCAAAATTTGGAATTTTTTATTTGAAATTTGAACTTTGGAATTTGAATTGTGGGATTTGAAATTTTATTTTAATTTAATTTATACTTAATTAATTTTAGAATAGTTATTATAAAGGATTAATACAGATTCTAAATATAGGACATTTTTGAAGAACCTGAAACAGCTTTCCAGGAACTTAAGCAGTAAATGAGCTTGAAATTGTGTTGTCTTATGCTACATAATTGATTAAAAATATACTACTAACAAATTTACTAACTATCAACTACTTAGATGTCTGGAACCGGGTTGATTTTTTGAGACTAACATACCTTTCCTCTCCTTGGGTTTTGTTATGTGTATCATCCGGGAGTCTTGCTTAGGCTTGGTTGTACATTCTGATCAATCAATCAAGCAAAATTGGTTCTCTGTGACTGTGAGTTATATAATGTTAAAAAACAAACTGAACAAAATGTAAAACAAATTGAGGTACAGTTGGTAGAAGTTTTTCTCTGTTCAACGGATTTTTGTAAAATGTGACATCCGCAATAGAAATGGAATTCTAAAATTATTTTTGGATAAAGTTCTGGAATATGGTCAAGTATGATGGAACTTGCCTAGTTCTCAACCAATTACACTTTAGCATGTGCGTTGACATACATATGAATATAAGGCTCAACTTAAAATGTAAAAATTTCAATTTGAAGTATATTGTATATATATATATATATATTATATGTATATATATATATTTGTATATATATATATATATATATATCGATTACTTAAATGCTCACTAAACCCTAATCCAACCCCAACTCAATCGCAATTTAAAACACGATAAATAAATTGACTTGTAATCATAAACAAATCCTTTTGTGTGTAATTTATTCATCCAGTCGATTCGAAATTATCCGGGAGTGAACAGTGTACTTAGCAAAATATTTAACGTACTTAATTATGTGCATATAATTTGATTGTGGGATTTTCTAATACTGACGTATCCACAGATCAAAAACTTGATGCTTTGGGCGCAAGCCTCCTGACAATAAACCAATCGAGATAACTTATAAGTAGAAGTTAAGCGAGGAATAAAAAGACAATTTTCTCGGAATTCAGACGATTTCTTCAACAATTTGAAAGAAATCTGGAAAAATTATCAGAGGCCGCATTCTTCAAATTCACCAGAGAAAGGTCATCGGTAACTTAATTCTAGTTAAATATGTTAGTTCAATTGAAAATTTGAATCACTGTATACTAAAGTCACGGGAGACTTTTTCTATTTCTTTTCTTTTCTTTTCTTTCTTCTCTTGCCCGTTCCTTGTACAAACTTTGCTACTTCTTGAAGTCGCAACAAACTAAGATTATTCAATGCGAGGAGTGTTTTCGAACATGTAATTGATTTATTTCACACTCTCTTATTTATTTTTATTTTTTAAATTGAACTAAAATTAAAACTTAAATTTGACTTTGAATTTCACTTGACAGCACACAAAATGTATTCTAGCTAAATGCGTAAATGGTAACAAGAATCCGATTCACTTTCCAAAAGCATATAAGGGTGGTAATTATTATGCTAACTCACCTCTGCATTTGTAGGCCAAAGGTAATCGTTGATCATCGAAAATTACCAAACCGCAAACCCGCATCACTTTCAAATGCAGTGTCAGGAAAGGATTCATCTCTATAATTTGACGAAGATAAATCATAGTCACTGCACTTGTTCTTATCCTCCGATTAAACACAATTTTGAAATGACAACTCAAACTGTAATGAACGGGTGTTATAAATGCAATGGTGTTTTTATAAGTGTATAAATTATGGTTTAATCTTGTCCCTATACTACGTAGTTCATTAAAAAATCATCGAGTTTGGACGATGTCATAATTTCCCTATTTATGTATTAAGTTATTATTAAATATTAGATTATTTTAACAAGCCTACGTGATGGTTTACCCCACGCACGTAGACTGTTTATTATTCGATACCCATAATTACTTAAATTCTAAATAAAAGAATCAAACTTTATAATTATATACCGTCTATGTCTTGTGTCCATGCTATATACCGGTGGGAGTACATTTTTGGGAGTTCTATTTTTGAAACTGTATTTGGATATATTTTATAATTATACAATATTATTGCTTAGAAAGTAAATAACATCATATTAAAAGTGGCGAAATCATGTCCAATTTACCGTCTTATGGAGGGGAAAAAACAAGTTCACGTCGAGTGGAGTTCGTATTCTTTGCACTAGCTTGGGAACGATGCGCTTCGCCCCATGCAAACATTATTGCTCGTCAAACAAAGCCACTTACTATTCAATTCATTGTAAACCAATTATAAGTGTCTTGACTTTTGTTTCGTTTCCGTATTTTGTTTTTTTTTTCAAAATGTCAAATACTTTTAATACTGAAAATAATATTAATTAGTATATTATAATACAAGTGTAGAAAGGGTACCATTGCAAAACGAGTATGAAAATTGGATCACGAGCGACAGCGAGGCGTCTAATCATACAAGTTTTGCAATTGTTCCTTCCGCAAGTGTATTTCATTCTTTTTGAAGAAAATTATTCTAAATATTTACTTGAGAAATGACAAAAACTGTGACGCGAATTCCTATAATCAAAAAATTAGAGGCTTTCTGATGGTGCCAACACCCGACTAACTTATACAAAAGTAAATATATACTTTGTCAGATTCTTAAGTTTGGCCTAATAGATTCAACGTCACTTTTCACGCCCCTTTTACAAAAGTTAGTATGGGAACCCCAGAAAGATTGTCCGGTCTAATTGTAACCGAAAAAGAGAGGAACATCTCCACAGGATATAGCATTTAAATCGAAAATTTCATAGTGCGAGCGGTGCAGCCGCGAAATGGCCAATTTGGACGTCTTTAAAATTTTATAATTCAAATGACGGATGCAAGATGGCCGTTATATAACGAATTTAATGCTAGAAAAATAACAAAAAGTGTTGGCAGACACGACCGTTAAACGTGAAACTACATACGTTGTTTGTAGTCCTGTGCGATGGTGTCTGGTTAAAATTTTTTTCCTGTTCTAAAATCACTAATCAGATGGAAACTGATGATGGAGAAAGTATTTCGTCACAAACGGTGAAAATTTTATTGAATTTTAAGATTTTTATTGTAACACGTTTTTTTTCTTTTTTATTAGTGGCTAATTATAGACCAAATTATGTTTTATTAAATTTTATTTAATAAATCTTTATAAAAATATGCCGAATTTTCGTTATTTTAAAACATTTTCAATTCAAAAAATTTCACTAAAAAATATACGTTATGCAACAGAAAAACATAAATGCACTAACAAAACTATTTTATATACATTTTTTATTACAAACCTAAACTTCTCGTCACAACAAAAGTTTGTCCTTATTATGATCTAGACAAGGAAAAATAATTTTTATTTGAAAAAAATCCTTGAGCTACTTAACTTATTTTTATGAAAAGCTGATTTTTTTGTATATACATACATACATATAGCAAAATAAGTCGTATTTCCATGAAATTTTTTTGCTAAAATAGCAAGCCTATTAAATCAGTCTATTTTGAGTCACTTGTACGAAATAAACCAATCAAAATAACATTAGACTGATAACTTCCCTAGGGAAATTATCAGTCTAATGTTATTTTGATTGGTTTATTTCGTACACGTGACTCGAAATTGACCGATTTAATAGGCTTGCTATTTTAGAAAAACATACTCTGGCTACTAGATGAAAAGAATTTATAGTTTTATTTATTTTACAATAAATACTGTTTCAAAATGACACTTTCATAGAACAATTTACAATCTAGCAGCCTTACTACTAGAATAACATAAAATGGTAAATGGCTTATCGTAACAATATTCGCCGCTGTTTTTAAATGCAGCACCCTCGGTAAAGGTTAGAATGTCAAATGGGATTAGTGTTTTGTATCGAAACTGTTTTGTGATTTTAATAACACAAGAGAATCTTTATATTTTAAAATGTTTTTAAGTCGTTTAGTCGAACTTCGTAGCCATAAAATTAAATGTTTTAATATTATTAGTTGTATTGCTTTCACCAAAAACAAAAAAATACAGCAACAATCGTACTAGATAGACCAAAAAATAGTTTAGCTAACCCAAAAAAAAAATAAATGGGGTTCAAGCTCCACCTGAACCTCAAATGTTTGGTAAAACATAAAATCAAAAATATGTAGAGGTAAATATTGAGACGATTTTGGCCATTATATAACAAGCTCACTTTATGAACAGCAATCGCTTAGACGGTTAAGTGTTATAAACACGACCGATGGCAAGCAGGGAACAGTTTTTGGTTTATTTGTTAACTATTGTTCTTTCTACTTGTTGTTTTATTTTAATTCGAAAAACTAATTCGCGACTTGTCTCCATGAGAAAAAATAATTCAAAAATAATTTGAATTCATTTTTCTCATGGAAATACAGCTTTAGAGATAATTGTTTAGCATTTTCTTGCTGCTACGGTAAAATTCATAATATTATCACGTTGCTATGGTGAAATTCATAATATAACCGCTGTAACATCGTGTTGTTGTACGTATTTTGGCAATCTAAATACTACTGCTGTAATAATCACTTTTTCGTAAAATTTTCCATGGCATATTTTGTGAAAGTTGTATTCTCCAAATAATTTTCGTCGACATTTTGACGTCACAGTTTAAAGGTGCTATTCCACTTGACTGCTTGACTACAAAAACCCTTCTCAGTCGAAAAATATTTGTGTCTGTAGTAGTGTGACTGCAATACACATGCATAAAACTAGTATATGATGAGAAATATTTCCCGCACACTAATAATTTTATGGTTAATATATTTTTCAAAGTTTCTCCTTAAAATTTTGCTATAAAAAAGTAAAAATAAAAAACCCATGACGTTTTTTTGGTAGAGATTTTTTTAATTTTTACGGAAAAAAATACTAACAAATATAATTCTGATGTGATTATTAATAGTATTTAATACTTCTAACGCTTTCTGCCGTAGGCACTTGGCGAAATTTTGCGAAATATTTAACAAGTGTTTTTAAAAAATTTTAAAAATGTGTGTATTAATAGTATTTAATTTTTTAGATAATTTTGAGATACAAAATTAACTGAATTAATAGGAATATTTAATTTTATTTAATAATTATTGGTTATGTTTTTGTGTGCTGTCAAAATTTCTCCCCAAAATTTTGCTATAAAATAAGAAAATAAAAAAAAAACGTTGCCTTTGTCTATTTTTTTACTATCAGTCAATTCAGTCAAGTGGTATTCTTCTTCTTCCGCTGGCGCTACATCCCATGAAGGGATTTGGCCGCCTCAACGACGCTCCTCCAAATATTTCGATCCGCCACAAGAGAACGCCAGACACGGTGACCGAGTGTGTACAGGTCCCTCTCAACGTCGTCCATCCATCGGATAGGAGGTCTCCCACGAGGTCCTACTTTCGCTGGTGCCGACTCCAAGGCCTGTTTAGTGGTCCGATTTTGTGAACGTAGTACGTACCCAAGCCATCTCAGCCTTGACGATTTTATGAATCCTATGATGTCGACTTTATCGAGATCATTTCTGATCTCGTGATTCATTCGCATTCTGTACGTGGCTCCCTATCATCTTACGCTCAGTTACAGCGATTTTCTGGATGTTTTGCGCTGTTAGTGTCCAAGACTCGCAACCAAAGGTGACAACTGGTCTTATCAGCGCCTTGTAGATGTCCAATTTTATTTTGCGCGATATATGAGGAGACTTGAAAATTTTGATATTGGCGTAAAATGCTCGGTAGCCTGCTGCGATCCTCGATGAGATGTCTACAGAAACGGAGTTTTGCTCAGTGATCAGTGATCCTAGGTATTTAAACTCATTCACCTTTTCATATTGAGTATCTCCTGAAATGAAGTCCCCACGAGTCTGCCTTCTCGCGGTCACCATGTATTTGGTCTTCGCTTCATTGATCTGAAGGCCTATTTGTTGGGCTGTTAATTCCAATGGGAGGAGGACCTCTTTCAGAGAGATGATGTTGCGACCCAGAATGCAGATATCGTCAGCGTATGCTAATAGCTGGGTTGATTTATAATACAGGCAGCTACGCTGTGCTATATTAAGCTGACGAATGACATACTCTAATGATAGATTGAATAGAGTTTGAGCTATTGGGTCTCCTTGCCGCACTCCAGATGTTATCTCGAAGGCATCCGAAATTTTACCTTCTATTAGCACCTTACATATTGAGCCATCCATTAAAAGCTGGCACATTGAAACCAATTTTGACGGTATGCCCAGGTAGGACAATACGTTCCATAACGTATTCCTCATAATGCTGTCGTACGCCTGTTGAAAGTCTATGAATAGACTGTGTACAGGGATGTCCTTTTCATAGCATTTCTCCAGCAAAATCCTCAGCGTAAAAGTTTTATCGGTCGTTGATCTATTTGGACGAAAACCACATTGATAATCACCCAAGATCCTCTCGCTATAAGTTGATAACTTTGCTGCGACTACGTTGGCCAAAACCTTGTAGCCTGTGTTCAGCAAAGCTATACCGCGATAGTTGGTGCAGTTCAATCGATCTCCCTTTTTATGAAGTGGACATATAAGAGCCGTCTTCCACTCTACTGGGATTTCTTCTCTAGACCAAATTGTTGATATTAGCTCAAACATGCGGCAGAACAGATAATCACCGCCATATTTGAGCATTTCGTTGCAGATACCATCCTCACCAGGTGTCTTGTAATTTTTCATCTGCGATATCACGTTCCGCACTTCATCATATGATGGAGGAGGTGGTGGTGTCATCTCGACGTTAATATCACGTTGAAGCAAGAGAGGTTGTTGCTCGGAAGGTGGTGCCTGTTTATTTAAAAGCGAGGAGAAGTAATTTCGCCACACTTCGAGGACGGTCTTAGTGTCCATTTCCAACTCACCGGATTTGTTGCGAATAGCGCTGCTACGTGGATGAAAGTCCGTAGCTAATTCTCTTATGCCACGATATCTATCTCTCAGGCTAGAATTTTGGATGTTGCGTGCCTGTTGTTCATGCCATTCCCGTTTTTTCCGTCTACATATCCGATTAGCGATTCTCCTCGCAGTCATGTAGGCGTTATGGGATTGTCTTGTTCTTTGCGATGGATCTCGTTGTCGTGCGCGATCTTTTTCCCGAATAGCACCAATACAATCATCATCAATCCAGAGATTTTTGGGCCTTGACGGATTTTGGTCTATGGTGGACTTTGAGGCATCGGTTACCGCCGTTTTGATAATGTTCCACTGTTCTTGAACGGAGTCAGGAAGTGGTTTATTTTCCAAGATTTCTGATACAGTCATCCCGAAGGTGGTTCTGGTAACTTGGTCGTTCAATGCCGCAGTGTTCCAACGAGTGATGCGCTGGAAGCGATGATTATATGTGGTTGATAGACGAAATTTTAATTCAGCAACTACCAGGAAATGGTCTGAATACTCTGAATCAATGTTAGCTCCACGTTTAGTTTTGATGTTCTTAAGGCTAGAAAAATGTCTCTTGGACAAGAGGATGTGGTCGATTTGGTTGACCGTTGTCCCGTCGTTTGATTTCCATGTGGCTTTATGAATGCGCTTATGTGTGAAGTATGTGCTGGCAACCACCAAGTTGTACAGTAAAGCTAGCTCGATGGTGCGCATCCCGTTGTTGTTTGATGTATGGTGCAAGGAGTTTGGGCCGATAGTGCTTCGATATGTACTGCCAGCACTGCCAATTTGAGCATTGAAGTCGCCCAAAACAATTTTAATGTCATGTTGCGGAATTTTGCTCAGGACGGTTTCGAGCTGGTCGTAGAAAGCGTCTTTGAATTGATCAGGCTTCTCCTCGGTGGGGGCATGAATGTTCACAAATGTGATGTTAAAGTGACGTCCATGAAACCTGAGTGTACAAATCCGATTACTGACAGGCATGAAGTCAGTCACAAATTGACGGCATCGATTGCTAATCAATCCATGTTATTGCTATGACAGAGAGTTAGTGCGAAGCGACTATAATCGGTGATGTCATTGCCGATTAGTCTTATTTCCTGTAGCGCTACGAGGTCGAGTTTATACGTAGATGCTTGTTCGAAGAGTTGATGGAGGCTCTCCGGGCGGTTTAGGCTGAGTACGTTCCTTGTTCCAAATTTAAAATCGTTGTCCTTATATCGTGTCCGAGGTCGTTGTTGTGAATCCAAAAATATCCGAGGCTCATGTTTAGGTTTCGTAACAAAAAAATGTTTACAGGTTGGGCTGTTAACCCAACGCCAACCTTCTGTAGAAGGACCACAGCCCTCACACTTTAGCTTACTCCTTTAACAGAGTAGTTTCTAGTGGCCGCCACGAAGAGGCAGTGTGAGCACTTGCTGAAGTTGCATGCCGTTACGGCACATGAAGCGAGTCTTGTGTTTATCCCCCTGCATACACAGCAGCCTGACCACCAGTGGTATAGCACCTTAATAATAATGAAAATGGCAAGAGACTACTTGATAAAATTTCAAAAATTAAATAATTTACTTGGAAGATTGTGTTCCAATCGGTTAAAAAGTTAAATATTTTAAGTGTGGTAAGAAATATTTAACTTAACTCATTTTTTAACCGATTTGCTGTTCCAAATGCAACTACAATGCCATTTGCAAGGTTAATGGGGAACCGCATGCGAACCGCTGTAGACGCAAGGGGGCCATACTTATTATTAACCAATAAAATTATTTTTGTTTTGCTTGAGTTTTTTGTTGTAATTTAATTTTAAACACCCCAATATTTTTTGCTTAATCATCAATTTTGGTTGCGTTTTCATTCAAAATTCATTAAAAAAAAAAAGTACTAAACCAATTTTCATAAAAATAGTGTCATTTTAAAGCAAAAATATCAGGCTTTCAAAAAAATAATGTCTTATGAAAATCGGTTTGAACGTTCTAACAAAAATCGCCCTTATGTGAGCGCTTAAGGTTTTAATCGATTCAGTTGCTCGGGAGTGTAGCTAAAAAGTTAAAATTTTGCCGTTTAAGGGGGGAACCTCCTCCAGATAATAATTTTTTTGCATTTTTTTTTTTTACTTTAAAAATTCATTTAGTATCTGAAGAATATATTTCCAATGTTTCAAGCCCAACAGAAAGTCCTAAAGATCCCTAGGAAGTCACCGAAGTGATGCGAAGTAATACGTTCTCTTCAAGAACGAAAACTTTAATCGAGTTTTTCTTGAAACGTGTTTTTTTGCGCGCCGTGGAATGTAACTCAAAAAGTAATGGACCAATCAACTTCAAATTTTGTACACATATTCTTTAGTTTATCGGCCTTTGCACAAACCTAAAATTTCGTATAAATTGTTTAAACAAATATTGGTTTTAACGAATTGTTTATAAAGAAACACGTGTTTTTTTTTTCTTTTTGTCCTCTAATTTTCAATTTTTTTTTTTTTGCAACTTTTAAGTTCATGCAAAGCGGAATGAATTATTTTAATAAAAAAAATTTGTTTCGTTGATTTTAGTTAACTACAAGGACCTGGGCGTTCCACGGCGCAAACTGTAGTAGTCTTTTTCAAGCCCCTCTAGCGTCGCCATTTTGGTTTTTTTCACTCACAAAAAAAATTTTTTGTATTCATTTAAACGTCAATATTATTATGCAATTTATTTCATTGGAATAAATGCTCTCAATTTTTTGTAAAAAATTATTGAAAAACCAGTTGTCTGGAGGAGGTTCCCCCCTTAAGTTTTATTTATTTTTGTTAGTTTTGTGAAGTAAACAAATGTAATTATAAAATAATATCGTTAATTGCCATTTTCTTTTTATTTTATTTTCGTTAGCTTTTAAATTTAGATTTATTTGTGTGGTTCCACAAAACTTCAAAGAAATATATGATTAAAATTTTTAACTGCACCGCGACCAGTTAAAAAATTTGTGGTGAATAAAAAGTTAAAATTTTAACTTTTTAACGTTTTATGCGGTATATTTTTCGTTTGGGTCACAGCCGAAGTATTGAATAATGAAAGAAGAGACTACTAGATAAACTAGCAGTGAATAATGGATATCATTGGGCGCTTTCAGATCCGCAAACTGTTGGCATCATGTTTAGTGAAATCATGGCTAATTTGATTTGAATTACTAATAAAGTTATTAAATTTCATAGCGTTGGCCGTGATTTTACTCAACATGCTGCCAACTGTTTGGTGCTCTGAAAGCGCCCATTATATGTACATAATTGATGAAACAAACGCATAATGAGCATATTATACGTTTGTCGTGCACAATAGTTATTTATGGTACTAGTGAGCAAAACGAGATATTATCCATGAGGGATAAGTTTGTCCCACGAGGCGATAGCCGAGTGGGATTTTATCCCGAGTGGATAATATCTCTTTGCTCACGAGTGGCATACAACGTTTTATCCAATTTTGTTGAAATAAATGTAAGTAATCGTAAATTAATAAGAAATAGTTCCATTTTGTGTTTTCACACTGTAGCATTGAACTTTGAAATACATTTTATCAAAGTAACCGTTCTTTAAATTTTTGTGACGTATTTCTTTGACATAAATTACGAAATGTACGAATAATTTTCCAATGACTACTCAATATTTTGTTATACAAAATCACTGAGATATATACATGGATACTGCATAGGCAAAAATTCATGGTACAAGAAAAAAACGAAGAAGAAGAAGAAAAAAAAGCTTGCGTCTGTGTGACAGAGAACGTATTTATTTTCCTTGTCTTGAATTGGTTTTGAATTTTCCGAAATGAAATCATATAAACCTAACCTTCGTACCGCTATAATTACATAGTAGGCTATGACCTTCGAGTCAATAAATGCTTTGTTTTTTTTCAATACACTAAATTGTTCTTTCACATTTTTGTTTTTATAAATGTTTAGTAAACAAATTTGTTTATGTTTGAAAGTTTGATGTTTCACAATTTTTTTTTTGTTTTTTTTTTTTCCAGTTGTGAATTGAAAATTTCAAGGAAAAATAGTGAGAAATAATTTAAATATTTTCCAAAAATAAATAGTTCAATGTGTGAATAGTTCAAATAATGCTTCAATTATTTAATCAGTCTCAAAATCTTTGTATGTTTAATAAGTCAAGCGCAAGTTTAATATTAACAAAATTACTTTCGAATCCAGTACGGCCCTTTTTCGGAATTAGCATTTTAGAGTGTGAGGCACATATAAAATGAGCGGTACAACGGGATCGGTATATAATTCTGTTTTACAAAATTCTGTTTTGACAAAATTCTGTTTTTTCGAAATTTTATTTTTTTCAAAAATTCTGTTTTACAAAATTCTGTTTTGAAAAAATTCTGTTTTTTTAAATTCTGTTTTATAAAATCAACATACACGTTCCCACAGGCACAGCATTATACTTGCCCACAGCATTATACTTACACACAGCCACCCACACACACATACACCCATAACCACATTCCCACACACCCATACACACCCGTACACACAGGCACAGCATTATACTTGCCCACAGCATTATACTTACACACAGCCACCCACACACCATACACCCATACCCACATTCACACACACCCATACACACACGTACACACAGGCACACACATACGCAGACACACGCACGCACGCACACACACACACACACACACACACACACACACACACGCACACGCACACACACATACACACGCACACACACACACACGCACACGCACACGCACACACACATACACACACACACACATATACACACACACATACACACAAACAGCCACACAGAGTAAATAAAAATTATAACACATGTTTCATAAAATTCTGCTAAAAATTAATTCTGCAATTAATTTTTTTGCGTCAAAAAAATTAACTGCAGAATTAATTTTTAGCAGAATTTTATGAAACAGAATTTTGTGAATCAGAATTTTGTGAAACAGAATTATGTAAAAACAGAATTACGTAAAACAGAATTTCGTAAAACAGAATTTTGAAAAGCAGAATTATAACAAGAAGAATTTCGTACCCAACCCCGGTACAACTAGAAATAAAACTTGTACCATTCGTTTTTGCTGTTTACTATGATAAATATTTTGCATGTCGTCTCCATGTATATATCTCAGTGTATAAAATATAACTCACGTTGCCCCTAGCAACGTGGGTTACACAATAACAATGGGTTATTTTACATTTTCTTTATTTGAAATCAGTCAGTATCGGGCTATTATACATCAAAATTGGATAAAATTAATTTATATAATGTACCTCATTCCTCGAAAATGTTGATAATATGTTTATAATTTGTTTTTAATCGGTTAATGTCAAATTTATAATTTACAGGACTTTTTGATTTCCAAATTTGGCAAACAAACAATCTTTTCTTCATTTTTTGCTTATACATATTCCAAAGTGGCCGCGTTATCAAAATCATCCTTTTTGTGTTGCTGAACTTTTATTAATTTTGTTTCGCCGACGTAGCATGAGTCACAGTTTTTACGGTAAATTTTGTATATCAGGCCGTCCTTTTCCTCATTTGATATTTTGTCCCGTAATTTAGTGTAACCGTCAAACGCCTTATTTCCAATTTTGTTAGCTAATATAAGTTCCGAATTGTTTTTTGGTGTTTTACTGATTTTTTTGGTTAATCTTGGTACATAAGTTAAAGATCCAATTTACTTTTGTTTTACCTCCCGACTTTTTGTTTTTGACGTAGGACTACGTCTTATGGGGGGTAATCCAAAATTTAAATGTGATGACGCGCGTCACGGAATTGACGTATTTACGAAATTTATTTGATTAAAGCAATGTCTCTTGATAAATATAAATGTCATGTTTTAAAAACTGTAAAAATCAAGCCAGGTTGAATAAAAATTTGTGGGTTGGAAAAAGAAATAAAACAATAAATTATTAATATGTATTTTAATTTCAATTTTAATTAAATAGTGATGAACTTGATCAAACATGCCGCACGCCATATTGATTTAAAGCTATAAAATATATCTAAAAAAGTTCAAAAAAATTTTATTTTCATTATGTAAAATATGGCGTACATTTTTTGAATTTATATGCTGTCTAACCTATGCAATCCTAGAAAAATGTATAGTCGCAAAGATCAGGCCGAAAAATGTTTAGGCCCTCGAGTTATGGGACTTCAAAGTTTCCAAGTGACCGGAAACTAATGATTTAATACGTCACTTGCATTGTCAATATTGAAAAATAAATTATATCTAGTAAGCTTTTATTAATAGCAAGACATTCCCATTTCTGTGCCATTGACATTTCTGTGACGTTTTATTGGCTTTTTGTGATATTTTAATGATTGAAATTGTGAATTTGTGAATTGCTTTTTTAAAATCGCGTGTAAAGGTATTATTTTTGAGTAATAAATTCTATTGCTATAATAAATTAAGGTCGTACATAAACCTTAATAGCCAATTAATATGGGATGCCATTAGTGTGGAGCAAGTTTTGGAGAAAGGCGCTGAAGAATGATATCGGTCAATTCTGACGTTGCTTACATAATATTGTGAAACGGCACAAATTTTCAGAAAAGAAATTTTGAACATTATGGGTGCTCTCTAGGCGAAGTAATTTAAATTCTCAAGGGTTTTCAACAGTATACTAGAGATGTATAACTGGAACTAATTGTTAAAGCTCGAAGATAAAATCACGTCTCAGTTTTAAGTAATTTAACAAGAGGCCCTTTTGAACTGTCAAATTCAAAAGTTATAAAAAGCTATTCTAAGTTGTAGTACTCTGTTATTTATCGGCAACCAAGCCCTTTTTAGTGTTAAAACCACCCCTTAATTTAACCTCAAAAGACGCTTTTTTCGATATATCTCGACTTCTACTCCACTCTTTTTGATAAAACAAATTGGTAATTATTCCCCATACAAAGTACAACTAATCCATAGTAAATTAGATTATAAGGGTTGCATCTCCATGCATAAAGATGGCAGCATTAGACAATTAACGGTTTTTTTAATTTGTAATTTCTAAATTTTGATTTCACTTAAACTGTACAAATAAAATTTTCTCAATTGAACGTAGTCCTACGTTAATAGGTCGTGTCTCGGATACAAGCTCGTCGGTATATACAAGGTTTTGAAATCAATTAATTAATTAATTTAATATAGGATTTGTTATTTCTTAAAATATTTTTAATTTTCTCAATGTTTTTTTGCCCAAATTCACAGTTAGTAAGGTAAATTGCTCTTTTTATGATCGAGTGAGCTACGTTTTTCTTTATTTTGTATGGATGGGTCGAAATGAAATTTAGTAATGTATTGGAAGGTATTTCTCTTTGTACCATTCAGTTTTTATGGTTTTGTTTCGTCTCTGAACTTTTATATTTAAAAATGTAAGAGCCCCGTTAATGTCTTCTTTTTCAACAGTAAATTTTAGTTTATTATGGAATGAATTAAATGTATTTCTAATGTTGTAACGTTTGACTCGGGAGTAGCCAAAATGATGTCGTCTACTTATTTATAAATGAAAGTTGGTTATTTTCCTAAAAGTGGTAATTTTTCAAAAAAATAATTTTTCTAAGACAATATCGGCCAAAATAGGAGATAATGGATTCCCCAATACTACGCTGAATTTTTGGGCTCCGGAAATTTCAGTCAAAAACAGAAAGGAATTTCAGTCAAAAATTAAAAGGCAACTCAGTCAAAATAATTTTACTGAAATGCCTTTTCAGAAGGAAGTTCAATCAAAAAACTAAAAAGGCATTCGAGTCAAACTTTTTTGACTGAAATTCCTTTTGCATTTGTGACTTTTTTTTTTTTTCATTTTATTTTATTACGACTGAGACTGCGCTCATCTAGCAATTTTTCTTTCAAATACAAATTTTTATATATCTAGTAAAATTCACGTTTGTTGGGGTGTAACCCACTGGTTAGCCCCATAATCAATTAAACCTATTTACTAATTTTAGTTTGGTAAGTTCACTAGGTCAAGTGGCCTCGTTCTTTGGAGTCTTCTTTCAACGACAGGGTTATCTATCATATGGCGAATATAGGGGTTTCCATGTTCCTGGAGCCTTATTTCGTGTTTTGCGGCATGCATTTTTATTTCCTCTTTGATGTATTCCATCCGTAGGTCCCTGTGAAGGTCTTCATTTCTTGCGTACCACGGAGCATTGACGATGCTACGAAGAACCTTGTTTTGAAACGTCTGTATCATTTTGGCGTTTGTTTGCTTGGTACATCCCCAGAGTTGTATACCGTAGGTCCATATCGGCTTCAAAATTTGCCGATATAGCAGCAGCTTATTGTGAATTGTAAGCTCAGAGCCTCTACCTATGAGCCAATACATTTTTCTGAACTTTATGTTAAGTTCTTCTTTTTTCTTTTTGACATGCTCTCTCCACTAAAGCTTGGCATCGAGGGTCATGCCAAGGTATTTAGCTGTATTTGCATATGGCACGAGTCGCGAGTTAATTTCTATAGGTAGGTGGTAAGCCTTTTGATAAGTAAAGTTAATATGCGTGGATTTTGTCTCATTAAGTTTGATTCGCCAACGCTTTGTCCAGTTACAAACCGCATTGGTCATCCTCTGGAGTTTGCTCGTTGCATCAGCGACATTATTTCCAACTGCCATAATTGCTGTGTCATCTGCAAAGGTGGCTATGGTTCCTTCATTTGTGGTTGGTATGTCCCTTGTATATAGTAAATACAGGATTGGTCCTAAGACACTCCCCTGCGGGACACCGGCAGAGATTTTCTTTAGCTCAGAGTATTCATCCTCATATTTCACTCGAAAGTGTCTATTGGATAAATAAGATCTTAGTATGGCATAGAATTGTCTCGGTAGATCTCTATGCAGCTTGTATTCCAGACCACTGTGCCAGACTTTATCGAATGCTTGCGCGACGTCCAGGAATATGCTTGAGCATACTTTTTTACGTTCTAACGTTCTTTCAATTATGTTGGTGATTCTATGGACCTGTTCAATTGTAGAATGCTTTTCTCTGAATCCAAATTGATGTGGAGGAATTAGTTGTCGGTCCTCAATTATTGGTTTAAGTCTCTTTAGTAATAATTTTTCAAAGAGTTTTGACATGATTGGCAGCAGAGAAATTGGCCTGTATGATTTTTTATCGTTAGGTGGTTTATCAGGTTTTGGTATCATGATTACTTCTGCTACTTTCCATTGATTCGGAACATATTTTAACCGAAAGCTCGCATTGATTATGTGTAGTAGCTTACGAAATCCTTTGTTAGGTAGAGCTTTGATAATTTGGCAAGTAATCAAATCATACCCTGGGGCTTTTTTAACATTCATGTTACTTTTCACTTCTTCTTTTAATTCTTTGAGAGTTACTGGCCGTATTTCAAACTCATCCAGCTTGTGAATAGATATTATATTTTCATTGGCAGTTTGTCTTGGTAGTGGTTGGAAGGTTTCCTGGAGATACTCCGCAAATAGATCAGCCTTCTCTTTGTGGCCTCTTGCCCAGGTTCCATCATCCTTTTTAAGTGGAGGCACTTGCATTTTGGGTCTTTTGAGTCCCTTCGTCGCCTTCCACAGTGAGTAATCAGAATTTTTTTCATCAGTTAGGCTAACTAGATATCTGTTGATTGATTCATTTTTAACTTCTTTAAGAAGGGATTTGAGGCTGTTACATAAATTGTTAAGAATTGTTTTGTTCTCCGGTGTTCGATTAATTTGCCAGGTTTTACGAGCTCGTCGTTTTTCTCTTACCAACTCTCTAACTTCCATTGGGTAGGATATGTTAAGCGTCTTCTTATTTTGTAAAATGGGAGTGCTTGCCAATGCAGCATAGTGAATTATTTCATTGAGTTGCTCCAATTCGCCTTCCAACTGTCGAGAATTTCTTATCGGTACCTGGAGATTGATTTTGTCCTCAATTATTTCACGAAAGAGATCCCAGTTTGTTTTTGAATTTGTAATTCTGGGTGCACCTTCCCTTTGAATTATCGTTTCACTGACTGTCATGATAACCGGTGAGTGATCCGATACTAGAGAATTGCTGTTTTCAATGTGAATATAGTTCTGAGATATACCTCTTGCTACATAAAAGTCGATTAGGTCCGGTATCTTAGCTTCGTCACTGGGCCAGTATGTTGGGGAACCACCAGAGTAAAATTCACATTTTGATGTCTGGGCTGCTTGAAACAATTCTTTACCCTTTGACGTCGTAAGTCTAGATCCCCAATAGGTGTTTTTTGCATTAAAGTCTCCTCCAATAATAAAATCACGTCCTAATGATTTAAATAGTTTAATGTAGTCCTCCCTTTTCAAGTTATGCCGGGGAGGACAGTATACTGCGGAGACAGTAAGCTGTCTGTGTTTAATGTGAATCCTAACAGTGGTGACTTGCATTGTTTCTTCTTCGATTTCTGTTTCTACATGGTGTTTTATATTTTCTTTTATTAGTAATGCTGAACCACCTCTTGCTCTTTCTGCTGGATGAATGGAATGATATAAGTTATAACCCCGGATTTTAACAAACGAAGATTTAACAAAATGGCTTTCGGATATTAGAAAAATGTCGATTTTTTCTGTATTTAAAAATATTTCTATTTCTGGAATATGTTGCATAAGTCCATTCGCATTCCAAATTGCTATTCTGAAAGTTGTGTTCTTAGTTAACATTTTTTATCGGATTGCGTTGTGGGAGTTGCATTTTCTTCAGTTGATCAAATATCATGTTGTTCAGGTTACTTTGGTCATCTAGCCGCTTTGTAATAGCTTCGATGCTGTTCATAATGTTTTCCATAATTCGATTATTTTCAGAGCCCATATATTTGGTTGAACCCGAGCCTTTCACTACCTGAGCAAATGTTCTTCTTTGCCCTGCGTTGCTTGGTTGTGGATTTTGATCCATCTGATTTGATGGTTGAATCCTTCGAATTTCATGATTTTGCGATTGATTTCGTGATTTATCTCTTAATTTTTGTAGGTGTTTAGCAACCTCACAGCCCCGATAATAGGCCGGATGTTGGCCTTTACAATTTATACACTTAGCTGGTACATCTCTCCCTATTGTACATGCCTGGGTAAAATGTTTACCTGAGCATTTTACACATCTCGGATCCCGGCTGCAATATTTTTGGGTGTGATTAAATCCCTGACATTTCTTGCATTGTGGTATGCGTGTAGTGGTTCTCCTCATTGGTTCAATTTTTACCTTCATGTGAAGAATTGCTTTTATATACCATAAATATTTTGAACATTTTCTGAGTTATCAAATACTAGCATAAAAAGAGGGAGTCCCCTTTTATTGAAAGTTGGGTTTCCTTCTTGGTTTTCTATTCTCTCTTTTTTAATCATATTCACAGCATCTAGTATTTTAAGACCTTTATTTTTTAAGTCTTCCATTATTTATTCGCTTGAGCAAGTGTGATGCAAACCTCTTGCCATAACTTTTATCGGGCGAACCTGTTTGTCCTCATAGGTAAACCACTGATACTTTTCAGCATTCAGCTTCATAGATAATGTTCTATAGGTTTCTGAGTCCAGAGTATTAATTTTCCAAACGTCATTGTTTAGCGCTGTTACCTTATATTCTTTGTCAGTAACCGATTTCATCAGTGACTGAATTATTGGGTAACTGGTTACTCCCACGATACTTATTGGTGGGGGGGGGGGGTTTCTTTCGGTTGCACCAGTTTTGGTGCAATGTTCTTGGTAGATTTACTACCTTTCGGTTGATTGGCCTCAGGTTGGACAACTTCCGGTTCGGTACTTGTAGTTCCACTAACATTTAGTTGTTCAACCTCAGGTGACGATTCAGCTTTTCTTTTCTTACCCTTCCTGGAATGTTTTTTTTTCTTCTTTAGGATCCAGTTCGTCTCCCTTTCTAATTCATCCTCATCAGTGAGATAGTTGACTTTCTTTGGTTCAATACTCTCTAATTCGCTTTGTTCTTTAGCATCCCGATTCATTTTTAGAAGTTCATTTTCTCGCTTTAGATACTCAATTTCTTCGCTTAGCTTGGCAAATGATTGCTCCATCTTCTGTAGCCTCTCAAAGAGATCCATATTTTCCTTTTCTAGGTCAACAGTTCTTTCACTGAATTTTACTGCTCGCATTGTAAAATTTCCGCTGGCATCACTTCTTTCATGGAGTGTTTGGCCCTCCTCAAAATCCATAGGGCCAGCCTTCGAAGAGGATGGATCCCCCCGGATGTATTGTCCAGTCGACTGACTGGAGTACCACTTGGGGTAATAACTTTCTCGGACTTATGCATTGCATAGAGTATTGCTGGTGATCGTGGCACTATGGAACTTCTTCCAAATGGATTTACAGAACTTATCACCTCTGAAGTATTGCGGTCATTGGATAACGACGACTGGGAGCCCGCTTGCTCACCCGTTAAAGTCGCCGGCACTGGGTATCCGTTTCCCTGCGCCGTAAGGTTTTCTCCATTAGAGTCCCCCATATTGGTTATTATATTCAGGGAACCACCCCTAGCTAGTTTTGGTCCACGAATGGTATTTTATTTCCCATTTACCCTCCGACAAGTCGGTTAGGGTTTCCCCCTATCCGCCACCTGGGGACGCGCCCGATGGGAGACTAGCAGCTCCACACGAGCATTTGTGACTGAAATACCTTTTGAAAAGGTAATTCAGTCAAACAATTAAAAAGGAGTTCCAGACAAAAATGTTCTTGCGGAATATAGTCAAAAACAATTCAGTCAAAAAACGAAAGGAGTTTCAGTCATAAAATGTCGGGTAGAAATATTATGACTAAAATTCTTTTATAAAGGAGCTTCAATCGAAAAAAAGGTATTTCGGTCAGAAAACAACTTGACTGAAATGCCCTTTGTGCATTTGAACTGAACAACCTTCTTAAAACGTGTTTTAGTCATAAATTTTTGGACTGAAATACCTTTTGTTTGGTTTATTTTATTAGTCGCATCGTAAACAATTGATCGTGTTACAATTGAACGTGAGAAGTTGATCATAGACAGAATTGGTCGTGGAAACAATTGATCGTGGATACAATTGATCGCATGAACAATTGATCGTGGATAGAATTGATCGTATAAACTATTGATCGTGGATCAATTGATCGTGTGGACAATTGATAATAATAATAAATTTAATAGTAATACTTAATAATAAATTTTTTAGATTATTTTGAAAATAATCGAATTTACACTAATACCAAATTTTGTTTAATAATTTTTGGTTACGTTTTTATTTGTTGTCAAAATGTGTCCATCATATTTTGTTATAAAAAAAACAATAACAACATGCTTTGTCCTTGTCACTCTGATGGATTATTTTTTTGTCTTTTTCCAATTTCAAGTCAGCTCAGTCAATTTTTCACAATGGAATTGAGGCATTATGGATTTTGGAGAGCCCATACATCCGTGGTATTGGTTATTAATTTTTAACGCTAATTTTTCTTCATTCGTAATTAATTTTTTGTTTTTTAGATCCTCAATAATTTTGAAACATTTTTTTTTTAGTTTTTTGGTCGGATCATTGTGTAAAATTTTGTTCGTGATCGGTACTAAAATAACATCGTATCTGAAAACATAAAATGCATACATACATTCATAAGCGGCATTTATTACTAATCCATAGGCGCTGAAACAAAATAACATTGTATTGTTATTTGATATATCCTGTATTTGTAAAATTTTTTATACTTAACCCTAAATATCAATAATAATTAATTATTAACTTAGTCCTGACGTAATTTATTTACAATAATATTTTGTACGATTTCACAATAATTTATCTAAAATGAAATGAAACAAAGTAGTTAACCATAAATAATGTAAAACCAAATAATAACTTATCTTCAAAATAATTATTTATAAAATTCTATTTGAAATTTGCAATGTCAAAACGGTGGTCGCATTCTACTATTTAATTTATACTGGCAAAATTGTAATAGAATTATAATATTTAATTTGCAGTGCAGTGTCGAAAATTATAAGCATCGACGCGACATCTGCAATAAATACATCATTATAAAACGTTCGAAACTAATTTTCGCCTCGGTACTGTTTTTTCGGTCAAATCAGTACAATTGTAACTACAGGCACAGCTGAACAAACAAGTAAAAATTATAAAGCCATAAAGCGAATGGTAAAAAAGTAGTTTTATTCCAGAAATCCACCAAGATACAGTCCACGTCAATCATCTTGGGGAAATTTAACGCCATCTTACTAATCATAGCACATAATTCAGATTGTGCTGCAACAGTACGTCTCGGGATCATTTATCAGTTCAGTCATTTTGTTTTGGTAGTCTAATAGGTTTAGTAATACTATTTTGTTGGCTTTATCCGATGTAGCCAAACATAGATCCGGATTATCTTTTAAAAATTTGTTTGCCCCTTTTCATTCACGAGAGTTATGTTCGTTTTAGAAAATATTGATTTTTCTCTTTAAAAATTGTGTTACCGTGTTTGCTATGGGCTCTTTTAACATTGAAAATGTTTTACGGCACCAAACCTGTGAAAAAGAGTCACGAAAAAGCGTTATGAGAATGTGTCACGAAAATGCGTTGCACTAGTCGTATTTCCATGACAATTTTACAACAACAATTGTTCGCGACACGAATTAAATAATTCAAACAAAAGCAAAAGTTTGAATTGTTTAATCCATCCCTAATTATAGTTATACCTGCTGACACCAGACGCCAAATTTTTCTTTCTATACTTGTTGTTTTATTTCAATTCGAAAAAATAATCCGTGAGTTGTTTTCATGAGAAAAAATAATTCAAAAATAATTTTTCTCATGAAAATACAGCAACTAGCAAAATAAACCACATAATTCTCCCACTTTAATAAAATTGATATTTATTGGATAAAGTTAATTACTGTAAGCAATTACTGTCTGTAAGCAATTAATGAAGAAACAAGACAGTAATAACTAATAAGTTATGAGAATATTAAGGTTAATTTAAAATTAAAGTTAAGTAATTGTGAAAAATGGAATTTAAATCTAGTTATTGAACAGATTAAGTTCTTTAATTTAATAAATTTGTAAATAAATAAAAAAACAATAATTATCTAGGAATGACTCAGTGTCTAGGCTGTTCACCACTTCAAAATGTACTGCCTTTACCGCTATATACATAAGAAGACTGCTAGCGTATGATTTCTCGGTCGAAGATGTTTTGCGTTTGCTCGTCTTAATATGAAACGGTCCTGTATAACCCAACCCCGTTTTTAGAAAAGGTCGACTTTGATTACATCGTTCTGCTGATAAATCGGTCATCTTTGTCGGTCCTGTGCAGAGCTTTATGTAGCGTTTAATCACCTGGCTCCTATGGCCCAATAATTGCATCGTAAAAAAGCTTAATGTTAAGGAATTACCCGCAAGCATATTGTTGAAGTGGACACAATGAATTATTATTTTTTTTGTTAGAATTACAGGGTGCATCATTACATATGGTAATGAAGGTTTCTGCAGTCGCCCGCTTACTCGCAGTAGCAGAGCCAATTGAATCGTTAAATGGGTCGAGCGAGGACAGTTGGTTTCGAATTTTATACCAGGATGATACCTTTGGCACCGTTCCTTATTATTGCACACCTTTATTGTAGTTAAAGTTAAAATAAACTTGCGCAAACATTCAAATAATCCTTTTGTTGTGAAGTCATCTGAAAGCGACGCTATATTATGATTCGACTTTATTTGATGGTCAATGATTTTTTGTGATGACTAAATACAGATGTGGGGTAATTTTTACCATCAATTTCTTATTGCTTAAATTGTTCCGTGAGTGGTTGAATAATTTGTAAGTGCATCTCTTTCTTCTTTTTATTAGGAGCCGTACTCAATCAATATATAGGCTTTCCCGTCTACGTTATTCCAGAACATGTGCAAAGTCTAGTTAGTTGGATATATAAAAGCGTAGTAGCAAGTGTTTAACGATGACCAGACATATTCGTCAACAGGGTGTAGTAGCTGTAGGTCGCTTTTAAAATCTGAAAAATTTAACAGAAAACAAAAATTAGAGCATCGAATTGATTTGGTGGATTAACTATTGTTACACTTATGAACACATTCAAATTCATTGTGAAGTACAGCGCTGACAATGTCATTGGCTTTTGAGTACCAATCATAAAAATCAGCATTCGTTGTTTGAATTTGTTTGGACACATATACCAGTTTGATAGATATATCGAGTTGGGCAAATCACCGCTCTGCAAGTAAAACAGAAAAACGTTAAAATCTTAGGAATCGGCTTAGAATACATATTTAAATCACTTACATGAACTATAATTTCATTTGCCAGCCAATAAAAAGCCAACAATAAAACCAACATATTAAACATGAAAATTACGGGAATCATTAACTCGGCAGAGAGTTCCATCTGAAAATTTAGAAAAACTCAGTTAATTTGGAATTAAAGTTTAAATTGGCTTACCGTCGATATTTGAAAAAGCAGGAAGCACATTAACACCGAAAGTACTACGAAAATTAAAAACATCGTTGGACTAATTAACAGGTCCAAAGTTCGAACAAATCTACAAAAAAAAATCGTAAAATATTATTAAATACGCAATACCTTCTTAGACTAAACGGAAGTGCGCACTTACTGTCCGATTTCCAATTGAGTTTCAACATACTCATGAAAGTTTTGATGTAAAAACAAAGCACGACCTTTCATAGTTGGTACATCTTCAATATTATCGGTAAGTGTTTCACAGCGATATTTTAAAATTTGTAACATTGCGATAGCATAAATCATGCAGGTTGCATTTAGCGTAAATAATAAGGGGACCAGTATTACTCCCACATAGCAATTAACGAGTTGATGGATAAAAATTGAAATGAAGCTACGCATAATTAGAAGCAAATTACATTCACCAAATTGTATAAACTTACTATTCATGCTTATCCACTGGATACCAAGCCTTAATCATCAACCAATTAACTTCCTTTTTATCCTCGGCACTAAAACTTCGAGCAGCAAAATACTTCCATAATCCGTAAAAGCTCATCAAGTTAATCGTTATAAGCGCTGAGATCCAATAACCTTTCGTCAATATATTTGAGTTGCGTAAATTTATCGCTAATATTTTCGTAATATTCTGTCGATCTTTTTCGCTGCTGCCAGCAAAATTACGAATTGAATTCATGTTCTTGTCCATTTCGTTGCATAAAATTTCCATTAGATCGGATCTGTGATACAAAAATCGAAAGGTCTGGAATAATGAAACGGTCACTAGTAACGTGAGTGATACATTCATAGTCATTTTTCTAATGTCACCGTAGTTATAATATAGATCCATGTATTGGATAACATTTATGATACTCCAACTAATGACCATCAAATAGCCTGGAACAAAAATAAAACGAAATTTATTAAATAATTTAAGGTTAATTGGTGAAGCAATGTAAAAATGGATCCAATAAAGAATCGCCGGGATTGCATTTCCTAATTTACTGCGGATATGAGCAACCTAGTACCCAGTGAAACTCGTCAAAGAAAATCAGATGATATAATTGTTCCAAAATAATTGGACATATGCGATTTTGTTGTGTGTGACCCACGTAAATTGTGAACTGTACGGTTAAAGATTCAAAAATGTATTTTACTAATGCAGTCACAAATAATGTTTTGCAATCTTTCACAATATCATTCAAATCAACTCAATCTAACCTCCAACTAAACCTTCAATTCAACCAACTAATTAATCCACAACTGAACCTCTCATTCAGCTCCAGCTCACCTTAAATTCAAACCCTTTTCACCCCCAACTCAACCTTCAATCCAATCCTACACTTAACCCAAACTCAACCCCAACTGAATGCTAAACTAATTTTCCAGAAGCAAAACTCAACGATGAACTAAACCCCAAATTTATTTCCTACGCTATCACTGCATGAGCACATGAGCTAAACTTAATCTAATTTCTAACTCAATCCTCCTCTTGAACTCTTAGACCCAACCCTTATTAGGAGCGACCTCTCAACTACTAATGAAAATATACACTCAAAGCTAAGTTTACGTAATACCGACCAAGAAGCTTAGTCCATTTTGCTTTATATAGGTAGTACTGTGGTATCTAACCCCTAAATATATCCCTAACTGAACCCCAACACAACAACCAACTCAGAATGACTCAAAAAAAAAAAAACAACTCAAATCTCGAATCAACACAATTTAATCCCAACCCAACACTAACTATACTCCCAACTCGAACCCAAACACAGCTCTCAATTCAACCTCAAACTCATCGCATAATTCAATCTGCAAATCAACATGAACTTAACCCAAGCTATCTTCTCAACCCACAACTCACCCCAAGTAAATCCTCAATTGAACCCTGGACTCAATCGCAACTCAACCCCAACTCAGCTCTCATCTCATCCCTTAACTCACGGCCAAACTAAACCCTAAATTCAATCTCTAAATCAACACAACCCCAAATAAATCCCCAACTAAACCGCTGACTCCACCTCAACTCAACCCTAACACGACCAACGACAAACTCAATGAATACCTCAACTCCCAAATTAACACCCACTCAAGCCAAATCTAACTCAACCCTTAACTAAACCTCCAAATAAATCTCTACTGAATTACAAATTCAATCGGGAATAAATCAGGAAGCCAAGCGGTTGAGTTTCAATTTTTTTTTCCTTTTTCGTCAGAAAAAAAAAATAATAATTAAATTTTGATAGATTGAACAATAATTATATAATTTCGCTATCATTTGCACTATTGCAGTTGATTAAACTTTTGTAGTGTGAAGAACAAATTAAGAAAATAAAAATAAAAAATTTGTGGGAATTAATAATAAAAAGAGATTGTGAGATAAGTGCTACCCAAAGTTAAAAAGCGCAATTCTGCGCAGAAAAAAAAAACTAAATACCTGTTTAATAACAAGGTTGTGGATTAAAATGGAAAGCCTAAGACAAAACACTGTAAAAGTACAGTTTAAGAAGACAGATGCAAAGCCGTCAGACCAAGAAATGATGCAATTTGCCTTGAATAATGGGTTAACGGCGAAAGACATCCATACGCTCTACCAGGATTTGTACGAGCGGTGTCTGAATATTAAGTTTAATACGGAACAAAGATACCTTGAGTTTCTACGTGAGGCAAATCTTTTACCATTCAAGTATACAAATGGCACAACAACGGAGGTAACAGTGAAAGGAGCAAGTGGGATAATGCGGTACGTGAGGGTGTTTAACTTGCCACCGGAAATTACCGATAAAACACTAAGTGATACATTACACCGTTTCGGTAATATATTATCAACAAAGCGTGAAAAGTTTGGTATTAACTCACTACTACCAGTTTTTTCGGGAGTAAGAGGGATATATAAAGAAATTGAAAAAGAAATATCGCAATTTATATATATTCAAAACATCAAGGCAAGAATATTTTACGATGGGATGAAAGAAAAATGTTACAAATGCGGAGATGATACACACAAAAAACAAGAATGTCCACTGTTGTGCAGTAGCAATACAACAGAACAACAGCTACAACAACAAGCACTACATTCACAAGAATCAGATACACAACATGTACAAACACAAATACATTCAGCAAACAAACAACAAACAAGTACAATCGATAAAGTTACGGTACAATCAACTACGAATCAGGAAAAACGCGTTACATACAGTGATGTAGCTAAAATCAATATGCTACAAGCAGAGGCACAAAATAAAATTGAAAATTTAAAACAAATGATTAATTTAAAACAGTACAACCACAAAGAAAGAAAACCAGATACCGATTCGTCGTATATGGACACGGTAAATGAGAATGGGTCAGTAAATGTAAATACAAATAGGCGATGTTCGCGCGGTCGATTAGTAAAAAGAAACTCGAATCATAAGCACAGAAAAGAATGAACAGATATGGAAGTTCCATTTCAAGTATTTACATAGAAATATTCAATCTAAAAAATGTATTCCTGCTCTAATCTAACCAGTTAAGACAGGGAAAATATAATACAATAATATGTTTCGCTTCTCTTCTTTTTTGTTTTTTATACAAAGAAGAGAAGCGAAATATGTAATATTGAATTATATTGTCTCTGTCTTCACTGGTTAGATTAGAGCAGGAATACATTTTTTTGATTGAATATTTCTATGTAAATACTTGAAATGGAACTTCCATATCTGTTCATTCTTTTCTGTGTCATAAGTACGAAAGACCGAATAGCATTCGAAGATCAATACAACAGTACAACGATGAGCGCGAACGTTAATAATGATACATTTATTACACCAACACCACCGATAAAACCAGATAAATAAATCATTAATAAATAATAAAAATCGGCGTACGCGAAATTGGACAATTCAAAATATGCAACAACAAGATGCAACATCAACATCAGTATGAATGATGCAACATCATCATTGTCATCCAACAAAATTTTATTGATTTTATTGTTCAAATTTATATTTGTTAAATTTTGGAAACGGATATTCCCGGCACATCCTAATTGGTATGTACAAATTGTTATTTGTGTGATTGTGAGATATGAGTGAAAGAATTATTGTTGGTCAGATAAACATACAAAGTTTTTACGCAAAAAAACATATGTTGGAAAATTATCTGGCCAAGAATAAAATGAATGTGTTACTTATGAACGAAACTTGGGAAAGAAGGAATAAAACGTTGAATGTGAGAGGGTACAGATTTCTTTCCAAACCAAGAAGTGATGGTTATGGTGGAGTGGCAATAATGTACAAAAATAATATGATGCTTCAAGAGGTACAATTACCCGCTTTTGACGTTATTGAAGCAATAGCTGCCTCATCGACGAATTTGGAAAGAAATCTGTTACTAGTAAGCATGTATGTAACCCAGGTGCATGATGGAGATGAAAGAAAAAAAGCCTTGAGTGACTTTAAAAAATTGTTTGAGTGGGTGAGAGATAAAAGTGACCTGATTGTATGTGGAGATATGAATGCGCATGCGAGAATGTGGGGTTGCTTTGACAATTGCGCGCGAGGAAAACAGTTGGCCGACCTTATTCAAGACTCCGATATGGTGCTCTTGAATGACGGAAGGCCAACTAGAATGGCGAATGTGGGAGGCACGGCCAGCGCAATAGATCTGTCTATGACAATTATTGAACTGGCCTGCCGGGTCACTTGGAATGTTGAAGAAGAGAATTTGGGTGGGGATCATTTCATGATCAAAATGATCATGAATGATAATAGAGTGTTTAAAAAAAAGCGTGAATTAATGAATAATAGGAAATGGGTGCAAGAGATGAATGAGATTCTCGGAGAAAATGAAATAAATCAAAGCCAGTTGGATAGTGAAATTGAACGAGTGAATGAATTGTGTACAAAAATTGTGGATATGAAAGAGATTAATGTGAATGGTTGGTGGAACAATGAAGTTCAATTCTGGTATGAAAGGAAGCGAATAGCCTTGCGTGAGTTTAATAGGAATAGGAGTAGTGAGAATAAGATTATATATGGTAAAATGAATGGGAAGTTGAAAAAGGCTATTCGCAGAGCGAAAAGGAAAAGTTGGCGGGAATATGTGTCCCAAATGACACATAGAACCACAACTAAGGATGTATGGAATGTATTTAATAGGGTGAATGGGAAACATTTTAATGCGCGCAATGTGGTGTGTGAGAACAGAGAAAAAGGTGAAGAATTTATTAGAATGGTATTGAATGTAAGCAATGATTTGAATGTAAGAAATGAAGTTGATAGAATGAATAGAAATGAAAGAATGGATTGTAAGTATGAATATGGAGTGTTCCTGAGGGTGTTAGATACATCAAAATCTACCACTCCAGGGACCAACCGCGTAAGTTATAAAATGGTTCGGTTGTTGAGTGACTCAGCAAAATATAACTTGCTTGAGATACTCAACAAAGTGTGGATGGGTTCCAAAATACCGGGCAAATAGAAAGAGAGCAGAGGGGTTCCCATCCCTAAACGGGACAGAGATCCAAATGTGGCAACAAATTATAGAGGCATATGTATGTTGAATGTTTTTATAAAAATTTTAAATGGAATGATGAAAGAACGAATGGAAGATTTTGTGAATGAAAACAATTTGTTGCCATCGACAACATTTGGATTTCGAAAGAACCACTCTGCAATCGAGTGTGTGGAAAAGTTAGTGTGGGAAGTGAGAAAGGATAATATGAAAGCTGTTGCGGTATTCTTGGACATTGAAACAGCTTACGATTACGTTGTTCCGTGGAAATTACAACAAATTCTCTCGAATTTTGGATTTTCACGGAAAGTATGTATGTGGATAAAAAATTTTATGACTGAGAGGAAAATGGTTTTGAATGGAAGTGGGTTTATGTTGGAGGGAGTTGCTAATATTGGACTTCCGCAAGGAAGT
The DNA here is from genome assembly GCA_963556165.1 of Tipula helvola. Classification (NCBI taxonomy): domain Eukaryota; kingdom Metazoa; phylum Arthropoda; class Insecta; order Diptera; family Tipulidae; genus Tipula; species Tipula helvola. The sequence goes on from OY744483.1 coordinate 136,179,689, forward strand.
AAAATATCACTAGCTCTGTTCAACCTATATACCAGCGAGATACACCGCATCAATGCAAACAATCAAATCGTTCTGCAATTTGCAGACGATTTTGTTGTGATTGGAAAAGGAAGAAGTATTGATGCGGCGGCTCAAAAAGCGCAAACGGGAGTAGATGAGTTAATTCAAAAACTTAAAATGTTGAATCTGAGAGTGAATCCTAATAAGTGTGCTTATATGAGTTTCAGAACGAATGCTGTAAATGTTCATATCAGTGTGGATAGCTATAGAATTGAACAAGTAAATGCGTACAGGTATTTGGGTATTTGGATTGACAGACGTATGAATTTTGGGAAGCACATGAACATTTTGGCAGATAACTGCAAGGAACGTTTGAATGTGATTAAACGGGTGAGCAAACCCAAGTGGGGCGCTCATCCGAGCGTGACTGACATGTTAAGGAAGGCCCTTATATCCTCCAAAATTGGATATGGTATTAGTATGTATGGGAATGGTTCAAAAGGGGCTTTTAGCCAATTAATGAAAGTAGAGAATGCATGCGCCAGAGTGGTATTGGGAGCGATTAATTCAACTCCAGTACACACTCTGTGGTCTGAATTGGGTGATTCACCTCTCGATTACAAGAGAGAGTGGATCACAGTGAGAGAGCCAGTGAGAATGATAACTAAGAAAAATGAGTTTTGGAATGAAATGATAGTAGGATTACAAAGTAGGGCGGTATTCAAACAAACATATAGAACTAGCATTGCACTTGAAAATATGAACGTTTTTCTGAGTATAGGCAACGCTGGTCCGCAACCCGTTCCTAATAATCTTACTGTATGTTTGAAAATGGAGGAATATAATAAGGGAATGAATGAAGTTATCGCTAAAAGTATGTTTGGGAAAATCAGTCAGCAATATGGGCAATACGATATCGTTTATACAGATGCAAGTGTGAATGAGAATGGAGTTGGTGTTGGTATGTTTATGCCTAGTAAGAATGTAGAAAAGTATTTTAAAGTGGACAAAAGCATCTGTATAATGAACGCTGAACTGATTGGAATGTTTGAAGGAATTAAACTGGCTGTGAATGAAGGGGAAAGGAAAATAGTAATATTTTCCGATTCTCAGAGTGGTTTATGTTTGCTTAAATGTGGAGGTGGAAGGGAAGGCAATGTGTATGTTGATTTGATTTTTGAATGCGTTCGATGCTGTCAACGTGATGTGACCATACAATGGATTCCAGCACATAGACAGATCGAAGGAAATGAAAGAGCCGATATGTTAGCTAAAAAGGGTACATTGAATGACGTGGTTCAGGAGTATGAAAGAAAGGATGCAAGAGACGTACTTCGAATGCTTCAGATGAATCTGTGGAGAAAATGGGAGAGTGAATTTAATGAGAAAAGTTTGACGAAAGGAATGAAGTACAGAGTGCTCCGTGGTACTCCTTTGAGAACGCCTTTCTATAAGGAGCTCAAAGGAGATACGAGAATGTTGCGAACGGTTGAGAGAATCACACTGAACCATGGAAATTGGAAGGAATGTTTGTGGAAACGTAATTTGAGTGAGAACAAAGATTGCGAGTTGTGTGGAAGTGTGGAGGATTTTGAACATCTCATATTGGCTTGTCCTAGATACAGCCAATACAGATCTCAGTTCAATATCCTTCGGAGTGCAAGAAATCTAAGTGATTTAATGAATGAGGGGGGCTGTTTGGTTTATAAGGCAATGTATGAATTTATTAGGATGAGTGGGATAACAATTTGATGCAAAATAAGTAATAGACAACAGAATATGTGAAGGGAGTAATCCGGTTCCTTTTTACAGATGATACTGTATTATATGAAAAAAATTAGTAACTTTTTGTAAATTTGGGTTTTTGGCAATGTGGTTCCTTTTCATGTAGGAGCCAAGCCTAATAATAATAATATAAAAAAAAAAAAAAAGAATTACAAATTCGCTACATCAATCGACCTCCAACTGAACCCCAAACTTAACGTCCAACATAATCCTCAAACCAGCATTTATAAAAAATTGGCCAACGTGGATCGAAAATCACGTGATTTCTCTGCACGTACAGGTTCAAAACGCTTTTCAATTCTCCATCTTAACCTTAGAAACAGTTTGGCGTAAACAAATTTTAATCGGAAAAGCTGTTCTCGAGATACCATAGGTAAAGGCATCCAAACAGATGGACGAACATTTTTTTTTTAATTCAGCGACCTTTTAAATGTCGTGGAGTTTTGGAATTAAAAAAAAAAAAGTTGGTCATTGCTGATTTCAAATAACTCTCACCTTCTGTCTAGGCATATTTTTTTTGTTTTTTCTTAAACATATAAAAGTGATCAAAGCCGCAGAAACATATAAAAAATGGATAAATTCCATTTTTTCAACATATATTGAAGAGATATCAACAAAAAAGATTTCCTGCTCTCCTTTTGTTTTGTTTTCAAGAATCCGTATTTTCTAGCTTGTATAGTAAAAAAAGAAGATAAGGCAACCAAAGAAAGGATTTCGAAATTGTAGTGCCGTTTTAATTTTTAATAGGTTGGCTATGAAGATGACTATGAAATGCAAAACAGCAATTTGTACCTGCAGCCCTATAATTTATATCGAGCGAGCAATAAATTCCAACCAATTCCCTATTCTCAAGAGTTGCCCAGTGTAAGTGATGGTTCTAAATCTAAATATATAAGCAACACTTAATCAAACTTGTAATTTGAGAAGAACATGGCTTTAAAACACAACCAACTCACTTTTCAAAATGATGTACTAATCGTATTAACTCACCTCTCAATTTGTACGCCAAATGAAATCGTTGGTCATCAAAAATGACTAAACCACAAATTCGCATCACTTTGAAATGCAGTTTCAGGAAAGGATTCGTCTCTATAATCTGGCGAAGATAAATCATACTGATTACGGCAAGTTTGCTAACTTTCCCGTTTTTTACACAAAATTTTTAAAGGACAACTTAAACTATAATGAAGGTGTTTAATAAATGCAATTACGTTTTTATAACTAATCTAATTACAGGTGTAACGGCTTTACTCATTAAAAATTCATTCAATTTGGTACAGGTGTGGTTCATTAAATGAAATGATTTTCAAAAATCTGGCCATTAAATATTCATTCGATAAAAATTGATTTTAAATAAAAGTTTGAATTTTATCAACTCTCTAATTTAGGTAGTCACCGCAGTCGTGGTAATATTTCGTTTTTATTATTATCTTACAGTATCAAATACGTCAAGTTTGACTGCTCAAGAAACAAAATTATTATCAAATTCAAACGATACTGATCGTGTAACAAGTTAATGTGACGAAAAGGATTTTTGGCGATTCAAAAACTTTGCAAATTTAATGGTAAGAGATTTGTTTTACCAGATCAAAATTAGAACTATAAGAATGGCAAGAATTTGGTTCATCGGCAGATGGCTTTTGGCCAAAAATGTTCTGGTGCGTTTTGAGCACAAATTCTGGAAAATCTGTTTTCCTTAATTTTTAACGCCATTATTTACACGGCAATTTATAGTGCAGAGAATGAGCTAAATTTAAAAATAAATATTATGTGCTAAAGTGGAATATTTAAAAATAAATTGTAAAGGGATCCATTACGGAGCTGCTCATAAATGCAAGAAGCAACATACAGAATGCTACAGTTTAAACGAAATTTATGTGAAAATTTAGAGCACTGAAATTATAGAGCAAATTACAGAGTATCGAAAGGGAGATGTTCGATTTAAATCATCAAACTGAGTTAGAATAGCCAGGGTTTGAGGATAACAACTACTCTGTTGTTGCAGGACTTAATGGTACAATACATAAACGTAGTCTTACAACTACAAAGATTGAAAATACAACGATGAATACTTCCCAACAACCAGTAATTATTTAGATGTGTGAATTGCAGCCAAAACACTTTAACAAACATATTCTTATTAACCGCTCAGTAAACATTTAGTATCCAAAAAATAAATTAAATTAACCGTAGACACCCGTGTGTATGTTTTACAACTTAATTCCGTGTTACGGGAAATAGAATTCCTCAATATTAATTTTCATTAAATGTAGGGATAATGCAATTTTTTAAATGATTTGAACACAATGAGTAACAAAGTTAACCTTAAAACCATGTTGCTTATTTTTGATTTTGAAATTAAATTTTATTAATCAGTTTGTTTTGTAACGAACATTCATTGTTTTTTGATGTGAGAACATCTTTAGCGGCAGGAGTAAGTAAAAAATTGTATAGAAATCGGGTTACGGAAACAAAAATGCCGAACAAAAAATATTGCTGGTATGTGTGAATATCGATAAGAACAAAAAATAAATAAAACGTAAAATCAATGCAAAATCTACGCATACACATGCAATATACAACATCATCCGGCATTTCAAAAACATCGTGAGCCGAATACAAAAAAAAAATCTAAAAAAAGCGCCTACTTTAATTTATTTTGTTGTGAAAATATCCGCTATATATGGCCACAGCAGCAAGTGTTTTTGAAAATGAAAATGACATACGAGTAAAAGGACCACAAATTATGCTTGTGAAGTGTAATAGTTATTACGTCACAAGGGCGGTAAATGAGTTGTTACAGTGTGAGTTCGATGTTTATTTGAGAATTTTGAACGAGTACTGTAACGATTATTTAACGTACGTGTAACCTAATTTTGCTTTGTTCAATGAGTTTGCCGTGACCATTTACTACTATGGAGGTTTAGGTGATTCACTTAACAGAACTGTACTTTGCTCATGCTTAATTATTGTTAGTAAGATTCGTCCTCTAAACTCAAAATAGAATTATAACTTATTGACTTTTTGAACCAAAAATGTAACTTACATAATTTAAATACTGAGCGAACAACATCCGTCTTTATGGAGGGGTTTCTGAGCCTTAACGAAATGGCTTGCTTGAAATGATACAATAGAGATTTATACAAAGAAGGTTTTCCCATAAATCTTTTGCGAGTTGAGGGTGAACTCGCTCGTTGTTTTTTTATATAAATAACAAATTAAATAAATTTTTGTCATAAAAAATAATAAACAACTATTTTTAATAATATAGTTAATCAAATTAAACTAATTAAACTAATTTTATAGTTTATTTTTTTATATTCAAAATTATATATTGTTGTTTGAAGTGGCCCGAAAAGAGGGTAGAAAGTACTTATGTAACAAAAATGATAAGGATTATAAAACTAAAACAGTAAAACGGATTGTTTGGCGCCAAATATCGGAGGAAGTACAAGCTGCAAAGTGATACAAGTAATGTCACCAACGCTTTTATTAAGTAATCCAACCGTATCATTCGTGTCAGCCACTTACGGTACACCCTCTATACATTTTGAAACGGATCAGATCATATTTTACATTCAAACCATTTTAATGCAAAATTTGTTTTTGGATTAAAATGTATCTATGGTTTGCATGTAAAATGTGATCTGATCCGAATCACTTGGTGTAATGAAATTAAAAATGATTTTTATTTACTTTTTATAAATATGAACTTTAATTTACGTAACACTTATTATTTATAAAGAATACATTTTGTGATACATAAATTTTTAGAAGTTAAAAGTTAAATATTAACCAAAATGGCTGATACGCGGAAATATTTGAGAGAATTGGATTGTGCAAAATTTGTCATCGGATTGGAAAAGTTGGAAACGTGATATTTTGGTGTACATGATCGCCAAAGACAAAATGAAACAACCAGAATCAACAAAAGTCGCAATTTTTCTTTGGTTGATTGGAACAAAGGGCGCCAACATGTATAATACATTATTTCCAAATGATGGATCACAAGATGCTTTGCTTGGTACAGTCACTGTGACTCGTACAATAATGGCGACAGATACTGAAGCTGAACGTACGAAAAGTGAAACAAAGAACCGAACATTGAAGGAAGTATTGGAAGCCTTTGATGCACATTGTTTACCACAAGAAAATGTGACAATGGAATCATTTAAATTCATTAATTTGATTCAAAGGGAACGTCAACCATTCAATGAATTTTTGACTGAGCTTCGCGCACAAATCGAACGGTGTGAATTCAACTGTAAGTGCGGAGCATCGTATGAAGATCGATTGTTACGTGACCATATAATTACTGGGGTTTTTGACAAGAAACTTCAATTGAAGTTGCTCGATGGACGTGAAGAAACATTGGAACGTGTCGTTGAAATGTGTAAAACGTTTGAATCAGCATAATTTACAGGTGGTTGAGATATCAAATGGTGATTTACGCATTTGTTTAGACCCAAAACCACTTAATAAGTGCCTTATAAGCGCGAACATTTTTTGATGCCTACCATAGATGATTTAACATTGAGACTGGTTAACAAAGAAATATCCACTGTCTTGGACTGTTCAAATGGGTTCTGGCAACTGGAATTGGATGGAAAAAGTTCGGAACTAACAACATTTATGACACCATTTGGTCGTTATAAATTTGAAAGGTTAGCATTTGGTTTGAATGTTTCACCAGAGATTTTTCAAAGACGTATGGTTCAAATATTTGGTGACATACCGGGAGTCTTTGTGTATTTTGATGACATTGGAATAGTAGCCTCTAATGTAGAAGAACACGATAAAACTCTGGTAACGGTTCTTGAGCGTGCACGCTTAAATAATAACAAGTTTAATCCTGAAAAAATTCAGTATCGCAAATCGGAAGTAAAATTCATGGGTCATATTTTAACAAAAGGAAAAATTAAGCCGGACCCAAAACATATTGAGGCAATTCTCAAAATTAAAAAGCCAACTGACAAATATGGTGTAATGCGGTTATTGGGTCTGTTCAAATATTTGGCAAAGTTCATGCCAAACCTGTCGAAAATGACAGCCGAGCTACGATTACTGTCGGGAAAGAATATTCCATTTGAGTGGAATGAGAAACATGATCGAGAGCTTGAAAATCTCAAGAAAATTATTACGTCGGATCCGGTTCTAAAGCCATACGATCCAGCCAAATCTATTGTTATTCAGACTGATGCATCGAAAGATGGACTTGGCTCGGGCTTGATGCAAAATGAATATCCAGTGGCATATGCATCGAGAACTTTGACCAAATGTGAGCAAAGATGGGCACAAATTGAAAAAGAGCTGTTGGTTGTGGTTTTCTCATGCAAGCGTTTCCATAACCTCGTTTATGGACACAGATTCATTGTGGAAAGCGATCATAAGCCACTAGAGAGTCTAGACTTGCGCGACATTGACAATGTAACGCCTAGGCTTCAAAGAATGTTTATGATGAAAACCTTAAAAAGATTTGTGAGTACATTCGAAATGGTTGGCATGGATATCACCAGTTGAATGAATATTGCAAAAGTTTCACAAACTTAAATCGGAATTGCATTTTGAAAATGGCGTATTGCTTTTGAATCATAGGCTGGTGATTCCGAGCAAATTACAGAATAAAATGGCCAAATGGTTACATGCACCACATCTCGGTATCGAAAAAACACTTGCAAGAGCAAGAAGGTTATACTATTGGCCAGAAATGAACAAGCAAATTAAAGAAATGATTACATCATGTAATGTTTGTGAAAAGTTTAAACGGAACAACCAAAAAGAACCATTGGTTCAGGAAATGGACCCAAAATACCCGTATCATATTGTAGCGATGGATTTATTTGAATACGCTGGTAGGGATCTTTTATCAATTTTTGATGCGTATTCAAATTATTTGGTCGCAATGCCGGTATATAAAAATACGTCTGGTCATCTCATTACCGCCATTTGTAAGATTTTTAATAAAATTGGATATCCGATGATCATCAAGTCTGATAATGTTCCATTTAATTCGAGTGAATTTGAAAAATTCTGTAAATCGTATACAAAATCATATGCTCAAAGTAATGGACTTGCTGAAAAGGGGGTTGCAATCGCAAAGAACATTCTTAAACGATGTTATGAAGTCAATGAGATTGACACTTTCCAGTATCGAATCCTCAGTACATCACAACACCCATTGCAAGTATGCGGGTTTCACCATCGGAATTGTTCTTTGGTCGACTCATGAAAACCGGACTGCCGGTATCGGAACGTGTTCTTGTTAGAAACAGAATTTCAGAGGAAACAGTCCTAGAAAAAAGCAAAAAAGAAAAACAAAAATACTACTATGATCGGAGCGCAAGGTCGTTGCCTTTATTGAACGTGGATGATATGATTATTTTCAAGAAAAATGGAAAACAGTGGCATTATGGAAAAATCGTCGGAAATGTAAATAATAGATCATATATCATTAAGGATTCGTTTAATAATTACTTTAGGCGTAATGAAGACTTTAATTCTAGTGATTTAGTGTTTGAGGAAAATGTGAAATCTGGGTATTTGGATAATTTGCAGCAAATTCAAATAATTGAGCCAGCCCAAGGAAGTATGGTACAAAACAATAGTAATATTGGTCGGGAAGAGAATCCCATGGACTTAGTAGTTGCGGGCGAATCGGAACATTCGATCGAAATTAATAATAATACCTCAATATCAGACTATGAAACTGCTGGAAGTAACGAGTCTGATACAAGTCATAATGGGACACAATCACTACCTGAACCACGGGTAGAAACTGGTGTCAGAACACGCAGTGGTCGTATTAGCAAAGCACCACAAAGGTATGGCTGGTAAATGTGGCAACAGTTGTGAGTGGTTAAGTCCATAGATTAATTGTTTAATTGCTGCCAAAAGAAAAAAACAAAAGCGTGTAATAAGCCTAGCCTTAAATAGGCGAGCAACGAAATGGCATGTAAAAAGTTTAGTTGTCTTTTCAACCTTAATAAGCGGAGTACAGAAGATCCTTGTTGAAAAAAAACAACGGGCTAGTTCACGCTCAACTCGCAAAAAAATTATGTGGAAACCTTTAACTATTGAATCATTTCAAGTTTCTTCGATGGGCCTGAGAAATAAATGCAGATAGACGGCTGCTGTTTGCTCAGTATTTAAATTACGGTACAATTTTGGTTTAAAAAGTCAATAAGTTATTCTATTTTGGAATTGGAGAACGAACCTTACCGACACTAATTGTTTAATTGAAAAATGAAATTTATAACCGACTATATTACATGGATATACGTCTTGGTGAGCTAGAGCAAAGCACAGTTCTCTTAAGTTAATTATCTAAACCTGCCCTGAACGCTTTAAAATTTACCATTACTCATTAATGAAGATTCCATATTTAGACTTTTGTGAATGGCCACGGCAAACCAGGTGAACAAAGCAAAGTGGCATCGCTGATTTGATTGATTTGAACTAAATGAAATAAGGGGGTTCTATTAGACAAAGGCGCTATTGTGACTGTAAAAACATAGTAGTTGGAAAGATGGTAGCATGTCTCCCTGCGGCTTCTTCCTTGTGCGTATGTTTAGTAAATGGAATTCGAATCTGTTTACCACTATTATAGTTTTTGTTTCCTATATGCCCCGCATAACCAAACTCAACAACAGTATGAGCAATACTAAACATAGCATACCAATTAAACAATTTCAAAATTATTATTTCATTGGGCCAGATACACGATACTCTAGCAATTCGCAAATCGATAAATATGGCGGATTTGCTAATCGAAAATTTGCTTGCGTAAGCTACTCGATTATTTTAGCAAAGTAAAATATATTTTTGTATTCAGCACAAACGATAAAGTGCGTTAAAGTATCTCATTTTCTGAAATTCAGAAACAAATTGGGTTGCTAAATTATAGTGTATAACATTTCTAGCAAATTCGCAAAAAATAACTGCTTATCTGCTTATCTGAGTATCGAGTATCTAGCCCATTATGTGTATCAATGTAGTGCCATTTTCACAGCTCGCTAAGATGTATAATTTGTATATAATATTTAATATTTAAAGTATGGGTGCATTTGGCTTTGTTTAACGTACTTCCATTTCAGTTTTTTTGAACCACTTACACTACCCATGCATACTTTTTATGCCTTATCATTTTAATCTGACGGAAATTGTAATGCGAATTATATAGTATGCAAGTTTTTTTCTATTAAGGACACTCAGTCTCATGTTACAGTCAAGTACAACTTGAGAAATAAGCAGTACATACGGCTAGAAAAATTTACAACAACAAACTACCAAAACTCGTTTCAAATATTGGCTCCAAAAATTTTCAATAGCCTACCAGATGATTTAAAAGGCACTCATAAATTCAATATATTTAAGCTAGGACTGAAATCGTTTTTGTTCAAGTCCTCGAGTGTGAATGATTTGTTGCATTTTCAAGTGTAGCATGTAATTATGTACATATATTACATTTATCTTGTAATTTTCTGCTTTATTAATGTTAGTTTTTCTTTTTTCCTTTAAATATGTATTAATGTTGTAAATATATTAAATTGTTATCAGTCGACACTGGATTTTAAAAAATCCACAGATTGTATTATAATAAATAAATAAATAATAAATAAATAAATAAATAAGTTCGGTGAATTTTGTATTCGTTTTTCTCGTAATTAATTTGTAATTTCGGTCGTACCGGATTTTCCGTTCCTTTTTGTACATGAAATTTTTAACTTACCCCCGCTAAAGATGTTTTCACATCAATAAACTCTTAATATTAATTCATTTAAATTAATGTGTTTTAATTGTTAACCCGCTTATTACAAACTTCATATTTTTTAAATTTATCTCTGATTGCTACAGCATTTCTACTGGGATTATTTTATCCTGTCCGATTACTGCTTGCATGCCGGTTGTCTTTTCATAACGCCATGTTCCAAGGCGTTGATTTTCATTAATATTTATATTTAATAAATCCTCTGGTATTCGCGATACTATTGCTTTTATTATATACTCATCACGGTGGGTCTACTAGCCAGAATGGGTCTTCGATATATGTGCCATCGACTCGCCAAAATTCTGAAGGCATTTTCAACTACTCTTCGAGCTCGAGATAGCCTATAATTAAACGCACTTTTGTCTGTTAGGAGTATTGATGCGTCCCAAGATATGGGCGCATTAAATTTAAAGTAGAGGAAATGCCTCGTCTCCAACGAAAACGAAGGTATATTCATTACCATCGATAAGATTTTCTGGTGGTGGAAGGTTTAAATCAGCACCACCAGATGTAACTGCCCTGCCAAAACTGCTTTGTCGATTGTTATATCTCCTACATGACCCGGTGCCCCAATTTTAACCAATATAAATGTATAGTTGGCATCCGCTATTGCAAACAGGACGATACTGCGGCTATGTTTATAATTTAATAGGTCGATCCAGAATTTGAAGAGGCCTAGAAATACAAATGCATTGTTTTATGTATAATCGAAAAAAAATTAAAATTATTACTTACTTGTATAACGACTTGTTTTCCATCCATTACTCCTAAACAATGAGGAAAATTCCACTTCTCTTCGAATTCGCTAGGTTTAGGGAACACAATATCCTTTAGAACATCCCACAACATTAAACATACTTCTCGTATAATATGAGTAGTGGGGCTTTGACCCCCACGATACGCATATTTCCCAATGGAAACCACCTATCGCTACTGGCTAGGTATAACTAAAATATAAAACAAATATAGTTAGATATAAATGCAATAAAATTAAAGTATGTAATTGTAAAGGTAATTACCGCATGGTTAATGACAACCGTTCGCCGGCACTTATTGACCTTTCTCCAACATCAAGCCGTTGAATTAAACGGCCAACAATAGATAGTAATTCATCGAATGCCGCTGGAGTCATACGATGAAAATTAACAAAAGTTTCAATATCTGTTAACCTCATTTCACTAACAAGGTTTCGATAGAATCCTTGTTGTCGTCTGTTGCGGCTTACGTATTCTATAAAAAGTAAACAAGCCGTTTAGAATGTTCATATCCCGAATTAAAATCGCAATAGCGTCTTCCTTAAATAACGACATTATTTGATTGTTATTAAATTAACAAACTAACCGCATCAGAATTAAAAACCGACAAAAAAAATTATTCACAAAATAATTGACGAATTTGACAAGTCAAACAAAATGGCAATAAAATATAGTTTGAGCAAAAGTGTGTGAATCAAAATTCGCACAAAAAATCACAGTCGAACAGTCGGCTTCATGCCTGAATTCCATGAGCAAAATTGACTCACAGTCAAAAAAAAAACGAAAAGAGAAAAATAATCAGATACCCTATATAAGAGACAAAGACAAGTTTTTATTTTGTTTTTTGTTTTAAAATAAAAAACAAAAAAATAACATTGTCTTTGACTCTTATATGGGGCATCAGATTATTTTTCTCTTTTCGTTTTTTTTGACTGTGAGTCAATTTTGCTCATGGAATTCAGGCATTCACTCTCCATATATTTTATATGGACACTGTCAGGGCTACTAGGGTTTGTTTATTTTCGATAGGTATCACATTTTTCAGTTTTCCAATCGTCAATTGACGATTGTAAAAGTAGGCTTAACGCCTCTCATGGAAAAATTGTTTATTTAAAAGAACCATCCATTTGAAGTTTGTGTTGCATTCGAAATTAACTTTACTGTTTCTGTGTGTTACGTGAAATATGGAAATAAAATACCAACTTATTATTCTGATGAAATTAGATAACCACTTAGATTAACCACTTATGCTGTGTTTTTTATTTAAATCCGTAGATCGAGCAGATTTTTAAATCTGAAATCAGATCCATCTGATCGATCGAACCTGTCAACTCATCGACTAACCCACAATATTCTCAAACTGAATATATATATAACAATGCCACATCTGACGTCATTGGAATAGGCGCCGCGACCTCTACGTTACAATCCGTTGATGTGCCTGACAACGACGTCTTATATGTGAGTAGACTGAACCCTTAAACGGAAGAGGCTGCATTAGTTGATTATTTAAAGTCGAAACTAAAGAATCTAGACGGAGTTGATTGTCATCTACTGCTTCCTAAGGGGCGAGAAAGAACTAAGCTCACGTTCGTCTCATTTAAACTTACTTTGGACAGAAGTTTCTCAAATCAAGTATTTTCGCCTACTTTCTGGCCAAAAGGGGTTTTAATTCGACGTTTTGTACGTAAAACTGGAAGTCCAAAAAACGGCAGTGGAGTTGTCCTACCACGAGTAGAGATCGACGATCATGTTTAGGAAACATCAACCTATTTAACTCCAACCCAACTTTTATCGTTTCAACATGCCAAGAAAATTTTCTGCTACAGAATCATTACCATTACAGTAATGACAACAACGATAATCATAATTCATTAATTTCTTCGGGTCATTGTAATATCAGTTATGTATTTAATTGTTGTTTCTATAAATTTTATGTATTACTCTCAAATGTTCTTTTATATTTTAGGTTTTTCACTAATTCTATTCTCAATCTGAACTCATCGCAGAAATGCTTATCTTCAACTAAAAATGCTACGATTAAGAACCGGAATGGTACTTGTCTGAATGTTGGATTTTTGAATGCTCGTAGTTTATTCTGCCATATTGACAAATTGAGAATATTTATCGATTGATTACCAAAGATTTCGATGTGTTTGGTGTCGTGGAAACATGGCTTACTAGTAAAATCAATAATGAATCTGTTGTGCTGAATGGTTACAACGTCTTGAGATTTGACAGAACTCATAAGAGGGGTGGTGGTGCTTGCATTTACTATAAGAAGTGTTAAAAGGTTAAAGTCGTTCATTCGTCTATGTACGGTAAAACTGAAGTTCTGATGGCTGAAATGATACTACCATCTATGACTATATTGATTGTGGTTTGCTACAATCCGTCAACTCCTACGCAATCCGATTTAGACGATTTTCAGGAATTTCTATCATCACACGTTTTAAACTATAATCATTTCATAATTTTTTTTTTTTTTTGCTTTTTTTTTTTTCGCTGGCGCTACATCCCATAGAGGGATTTGGCCGCTTCATATTGAAGTTTCGTAATCAATTTTTTAACAGATAATGAGTGATTAATTCATTAATCCTACATTAACCAGCCGTGATTTTTTCATCACCCGCCGGGGATCGAACCCGGGACCTCCGGGGCTTAAAGCAAGCATGCTAACAACTGTGTCACCGGGGCGGCATTATCATTAATACTTTCATATTTCATAATTGGATGCGACATAAATTGTAACATGATTGATCAATCCAATAAGTTCTACAATCTTTTAAAAGCGAGCAATTTAATATCGGTTCCATTTTCACCTACCCATGATCGTACTTGGCTCGATCAATTTATTGTCCCTGAATCGGATTACTCTATTATATTTTCGTCTAGTCAATATACGTTGCCTGATATTTCCGACGAGGATTTACTGACGATCTCTTATAAAGCTAAATCAAAGCGCATTAAAATGGATTACAGGCTTATCTACGACTATAGTCAGTTGGATGCTGAAATTATTATGAATTTTTTTTTCTGACGTTGACTGGAGCTTTTTGCACTCATCCAATAATGTCAATTTTACCTTCCAGTGTATACATCGCAAAACACAAGCAATTTTCATTTCTAAAAAGCACTTCCCAGTGATTCCTGAAATTTTTATCAATAGTGTGAAAATTAATTTTACGAATCATGTTATCAATCTAGGAATTTGTATAAATAACAGATTCACATGGGATTCACAAGTTGTTAATGTATGTGGCAAGATCAATTCCACTTTGTATGGTTTGAAGCTCAACAAAAATATTTGCCCTAAAAATTTTCGAACTTTGCTAGCACGATCATTAGTAATTCCCCACGTAGTTTATTGCGAATTCTTTTTTTTAAGTTGTCATTCTGCCTCAAGTGGTTTGCTGCAAGTTACTTTGAATAACATCGTGAGATACGTTAATGGACTCAGAAGATTTAATCATGTATCAGCACTGGCGGATTTAACGGCGGGCGCACCGGGCGCGCGCCCGGGGCCCCGACTTCTGGAGGGCCCCGCAAAACTCCAGCTTTCTAGTTTTTCTAATTTTTAAGTGTCTAAGTAATTTTCGTGTTTACATTGTGTGTAGAAGAAAAGAAAAAATGGGTTAATAATTAATATTTGTAAAGGATGTTTTTTTAAGCCCGATAGAACTTGAAATTGTAAAAAATAACACAAAAAATTAAATTGTAATCAAAATTTTTTTTTTTAGTCGAAAGATCAAAACATGGCATTAATATTTAAAATGATTTCGGGCATATGGGAACCGCGGCTTTTCTTGACGAAATGCATTCTGGACGTCCAATTTTGGGCCACTTTTTCGAGCACTGCTGGCCGTGTGTCACGAATAACACGAACAATGCTGTCCTCCAAGGCGCCAATTGTTGCTGGATTATCAGCATAAACCAGTGACTTCACGTAGCCGCACAGGAAATAACCGAGAGGTGTCAAATCGCACGACCTTGGAGGCCAATTGACAGGTTCATTTCTCGAAATCAACTTATCGCCAAATTTTGATTTTAATAAGCCGATGGTTGCGGCCGCTGTATGGCACGTAGCGCCATCCTGTTGAAACCACATCTCGCTCGGATTAATGTCATCCATATTTTCAAACAAAAAATCATTGATCATGGTGCGGTAACGATCTCCATTGACCATAACGCGATCCCCGGTCTCATTTTTGAAGCAGAGTCTATTCATGATGATTTGCCAGAGTATACTGAGATCTGCCAGAGTATATTTTTGATAAAAATTTAATTTTTTGTTTTTATTTCAAGTTCTATCAGGCTTACAAAAAAAACCTTTATAAAGATAAAGATGACGTTGATTCAAGTAATTTTGAAGATGAGTTGGAACAGTCCTAGGCATGAATATTCTTTTAATACTGTTTTCAATATTAAAAGTAATTGACACGTCATAACCTGGTAAAATACAGAAACGAAAAAAAGTCAAGGCCTCCTTATAGATGTACAAAATGTTTCAATAAAATGTTCAATCTAGAAATATTAAATACGTGTAATTTGCACTTATAATTAGTCGCAATGAATTTTCTTCGGTGGATTCGGATTAAAAGAGGCTTTGTTTGACTCATAGAAAGCAATAAGAAAAATTAAAACGTACAGAAAATCTCACTATAATTAATTTAGTGTAAATAGCACCAAGCACAATTTGAAAGTAAACCAAAACAACATAGTCATGACAACCATACGTAAACGTAGTACAATTTATTGAGCAAAATTAATGTGTGACTATCTTCACTTTAAACAAAAAAAATCCAACTTTATAATCTCGTTTCGTGAGGAAACCTTTAATAGATTGAATGCTAGACAACTTCATTGTGATTTTTTGTGTTAAGGAAAACAAATAAACGTCAAAATATTGTTCATATATGTATTTTTGTATGAAGTGGTACAGATGCAATTTTATTTCTATAATTACAGACATATATTAAATATTTTTTAATAAAAATTTAATTGAAATGTATTCATTTTATGTCATTTTAAGATAAACAAGTAAATTTTTTTGTGAAAAGCGTGTGAAAAATTAAAACATAAAAAAAGGCAAATTCGTATTCTTTAGGTTTAATCTTGTGCCGTTTGAGTTTTTTGTGTGGTTATTTTTATTAAAATTAAGTTATTTTCAAACATTTTAAGTTAGCTTCATATAAAATGCTGTTTGTTTTCCTTAACACTCAAAAAAATTTGACATTTTTTGGCTGTCAAATAATCGATCTATGCAATAAAAATAGTCACATCAAGTAGGCGATATTAAATGTCTTTAAGGCAAAACTAGAAAATTGAACATTGTTCAATTTTGTATACGGCAAATATTTTTGCCTTTCAGGCAAAATTACATAACCCTAAAAAAATTGACAGCTATTTCAACCAATCAGCGCGCTGCATATTTTTACCTTAAAGGACACATTTTTGCATGTAGCACTACTTCCTTAAGCTCAGTATGCAACTCGAGCTAAGATACATTTTACCGCGGTATCCACAAGTCTTCATTTAATTACAGATAAATCGTCAAGCTATAATAATTTGTGAAAAGATAAATTTTGTTGATTTTGTTTGACTTTTATTCGTTTGTTTTTGAATGAAGTTTCTGTCCAAATAAACCTCTAAATACTTACTATGACTTCGTAGTGTTGGTCGGCCATTTTGACTTCCGTCTTCTTTATATAAAAATAAATTAATTTTCCTTCGCGCCTACTTCAATTATAAAATGAATGAAAATTCAAAACCGTCAAAATTGATCTTCAAATTATTGTCCTTGTGAGATAAATTGCGGCTAAAATGTTTGGAGAATTTATAGTGGCGCAATCTAGATTTGAATGAAACAACTGAAATTTTTCACGCAAAGGCGCATACCGCTCAGCGAAATTGTTAGCTAAAAAAAATTTATTTTATTTAGCTATACCTAAATTTTACGTCAAATTTGTATGGACATTTTCTCCTAGCTCGATCTGCATACTGAGCTTTAACTCTTAGGAAATGAGGAATACCAGTTTGTGCCTACTTGATTTCCAAAAATTTTTAAAATTAATTTGGAGTTTAACTATTCAAAGACTTTCTTTTCTCAAAATTCAATAATTTACTGTTTATAACAAAATTAGAAAAAGATCTATGTAACACGTTAGGAAATATCATTTTTTGCAGATATCCTTCTCGTTACACAAAAAATGTGTAAATGTGAAAATTACTAAAAAGCAAAGCCTACTTTTATGAGTTTGCAATTTTTCGTTAATAGTTTGGTAGTAATCAAATCGAAAATTGGAAACCGATGAAAGTAAGCTTTGCTTTTTACAAGTTTTCACGTTTACACATTATCTAATTTTTTAGAGAATCAACACCCAGGTTGCGTAAATATCATAGCTATTATTTATTTCAAAATATCGTTGACATGTATTTTTATTTTCTTGTATCTCTCTATTTTTTTAAGGGGCCTAATTTTTTCTTCTGCGCGCGGGGCCTCAACCGACCTTAATCCACCACTGTGTATCAGCTAATTTTAAAGAATTTTTCGGTTGCACTATGGTTCAATTCTTTTATTACAGAGCAATATTGCTTTTATATAAAGTCATTAATAATCGGATTCCTTCATATTTATATGATAAAATTAAAATTGGTTCCAGTCGAAATGGTAGAATAATACTGCCTGTTAACCGTACAAATATTTACAATAATTCACCTTTGTTTAATACATTTACTATTTGGAATGAGGTTCCGATTGAGATTAGAAGGGTGAAGCCTTTTGCAAAATTCAAAAAATTAGTATTTAATTTTATTCAAAATAAATTTTAATTTTGTTTTATATTTTTTAATTTTTGTATATATGTATATTTTTAAAATTATATGGATAGAAAAGCTATGCTTTATCCTTTTTTTCTAAATAAATAAATAAATAAGAAACAGGTTTCAGATTGGGCAGATCAAAAAAGTTATCAACCGTCAGAGTTAAAACAAGCGGGCAGATATATATTTAATAATTGTGCAGATTAACATTAAATGCTTATATAAATCGTTGAGTAATTGATGCATGCTACTTTAAAATATTGTCACCAAAGCAATACCATTATAGTGGGATTTCGGTGTACATAAATGAAACGCACAATTATATTTTATTAGTTTTTAATTCACGATATATTTATTTATTTAATTTAGTTTCACGTTTTTGTATTTAGTTTGTATGATTGAATTTTATTTAGATTTCACTATTTTGTATTTAATAGAGTACCGATTGCTTCAGTATTAATTTTGAGATTTTGACTGACCGGATTATAGATTGCGGACGGCTTTTATAATTAAATATTTTTTTGGTTGCCTTCAGCAGTCGCCATAAATATCGATAATCGATATTGTCGATATATATATGCGTGTGCGAAATATTTTATTCAGCAACGAGCAATATCTCGCTTAAGCGGCGCGATATAAATATTTTTGCTCCGACCGACGTTAATGTTTTGTTTTGCATAGTAATGTAGTTTTTGGCCGCTACACCATTCATTCTGTTGTGTTGCAAGGTATTTCTAATGACCGCAAATAGTTTATAAAATGCTACGTAGGCGAAGTAGGGTTAGCACATGGTGCATCTTTGTGGAACAGGTCACCTATTTACAGGAATTTGTCCAATGTGACTAAACAAATTGGACAAGGGCTCCGCCTTATTGGTGACAGCGCATAATAACCATTGATGGAATTTTTGCTAACACCTTTTAAAAATACTGGGCATTTAACCGAATAGCCAAAAAAGTAATATGGGCTAACCAGCGAATCAGTAAGAATCCTTACAGAATTTGACGAAATTATTTCCTTACAGAATATTTGACATATCGGCCACCGAATCCATAACAACTGACAAATACAGTATTAAAATTGTAATGTGAATATCAAAATTTATTATTTTTAAGAAAAGTATGCTTTGGAAATTTTGATGTATTCTGACATTTCCTTCAGTTTGCGCGTTAATTTTCGCTCTGTTAAGTGACAGCTGAAATGAACGAAAAGTTTTTAAAGATTCGCTGGCCAGTAACATGTACTTTCTGTATACCGCATTATTACGTTAAGTTGTTACTGATTCGCTGGTTGGGCCAATCGTATTCCATAATACTAATTTTATTGTTTTTAGAGCAGTCAAAATTTTGTCATATACATATATGTATAATATGTATAGTCGCAAGAAGACAAAAAGTTGTAAATATTCCCACGGTTACATCATTCCTTTTGGAGGCGTATGAGGATAATTATAAAGTTTAAACTTTTACATTTAAACTACATATATTTATCGAATGAATAAATGATGAGCAAATTTTTGAAAATCACTTAATTCATCTTTGTCTACAGAAGGCCATTATCACATATTGATTACATTTTTAATGAGCTAAACGACTAAATCTAAAATTTAGTCACTTATAAAAATCCCATTGTATTTATTAAATACCGTCATTATAGTTTGAGTTGTTTAAACAAAATAGTGATTTATCGGTGGGCATAAAAGAACACGCGCCTGAAATTATGATTTATTTTCGCAAGGTTATTGAGACGAATCCTTTCCTGAAAGTGCATTTGAAAGTGATGCGGATTTGTGGTTTGGCCATTTTCGATGACCAACGATATCCTTTGGCATTCAAAATTAGAGGTGAGTTAGTACAGTTAGTCTATATAATGTTTTGAAAAGTAAGTGGCTTTAGAAGCAGGAAGCAGTAACAGACAATATCATGCGAAATCCTCGATTCCAGTTTTGGGTACCAATGAGTCTGATTTCGCTTTAGATCATCTTTAAACCGTTGAATTTTCGTTTGATGTAATAATGTAACTTAAAAAAGTGAAATTTGTAGTAAATCGACTAAATAAAAAGGTCCTGTTAAAGCTAGTAAGTTGTTTCTCTCCGAATGATCGCAGTAAAACCAACAACATTTATTTTAAACAATCAATTAGAACATAGTAAATTGGCTAATTGCTTGCTAACAAATAACACTGATGTTAGATGTTGGTAAATATAAAATAAGACGGTCGATCTAATTTCCGGCTAAATAAAGTGTTGAGAGTAATTGACAATAAGAATCAAACCAATCTCAGCTGGTAGTATGGTACAGGTTATGACGATAGCTATAATAGAGTGACAGAATCATCTTATAGAAAAAATGTAATGTATAATATTTTGCTTTGTAATTTTTCCTAGAATTGAAACTTAAAGCATTTTTTGGTTGAAATGTATTGAAGGTGGCTCTAATTCAATTGCCAGTACTGTGTTTACTTAACGGGATGGGCGTCATGTTCTTGCAATCGTGGATTTAACACAACAGAGAACTCAATATTTTCTTCTTTAACACATTTATATTTTTAGAAGGGTGGGTAATGATATTAGATATTAACAATAAAATTTTATAACAATAACCCAAATAAAAGAGTTAGTATTGATTATATACTAGAGCATTTTCTGCCTCACCTGTGGAATGCTATAACCTAAACTGGTTTGGGCTAGTCTAATTGTTTATTTTATTTATTTTATATGAACTTAATTAAATGAATTGGTTTCTATACGCAATTTAGAAAATATGATATGTTAGGTCTCGTATATGTATTTAAGTGGATAGGACCTAAACACAACAATCCTATGATAGCTAAGTCTGCCGATCTTGGAGGCCAGGTCTACCTCGTGCAATAACATTGGAAATTCTGTTTGAAGAAATGCTAGGTCCAGTAAAATGTAGGGTTGAATTAATTAATTTCTTTAGAATCCGTACCACACATTTATTCCCGAAATTGTTTGGTTGTTGGTCGCATAAATACAATTACCTACTGCTAACAGTAGTTAAAATTTGGTTAATTTTTCCTGTTGCTTTGATTAATGGTTAATCAAAAAAACACCTAACTCATCTTGGTTGAAAGCAATACACTTATTAAATACACTTATTTCCTTGATAAATTTACAACAACAATTGCACAGGATAACCCACCACAAGAATAACATTAACCCAAAAAACATTGGGTTTATTTAAAATCAATTTTAATTTTGGTTATGATACCTGCCACCAGGTAAAAATACTGTTACGTTTTTGCCTTGTCAATCAAGTTTCGTAAACACAACACATCAATTTATCACAAATGATTTTATTTCTTGAGTATACAAATTATTCCAACACAATTTATTAACAAAAATTCACAAAATCACCTATTATGCTTTTCGCACAATTCCACTGTTCACTTATAATTTTTATTTCACACTAAAACACTTTGTAAGTCACTTTTTAATTTCCTTTTTAATCTTCACTTATCGCTTACCAAAAACATAATGTTCTAATTCGAATTCGTTCACTACTTACATACTCAAACCAAAACTTCTCGAAATTTCATCATTGTTCTGGTAAAAATAGTCTAGACACGTTAGAACAATTTTATCATGGAAAATTCCATAGTAGAACTTTGTGCAATTAATTAACTTATTCTACTCTATCATAGGTGTCACCGTAATACTACCCCCCACCTAAGCCTGTTCGCCCCGAACAAGACCCAAATCACCTACTCTGTAAAGGGCCAGCCTCCTCAAATGTACCACCTTCCGTTCACCAACCTCTTCTTTCCTATAGTCCTGTAGGGTTACAATGAATCATTTTTCAACAATGAATCCTTTTTCATTCGATGCTGATTGTGAATTCCTATACCTATCAATTGCGGCATCTTTGGTTATTTCGCGGCACATCTCAACCAATATCTGCTCAACCCGATGTTCACATAAAGTTAAATTTTTGTCGCAGCACGGTGTAATCGTTGCTCAATACTTATCTTCCAAAATCTAACACGAAGTCATCCGCCCTTATGAAATCCATTCCCAGAATGTGGGAAAAGAATTTCACCGATTCCTATGTTCACGAACATTTTCCCTTTTATTATTACTCCATCTCCATATGCCATTCTTAATTTTAGCCCATCAGCCAGCTGCACAGCTCTTCCAATCGAGTCTTCCCGGCCAATAATGTGCGTTGCTTCAGTAGCCAGCGTAATAACACACTTTCTCCCATCAACATCGTCCTCGATTATTACGCTGATATCGCCTCGTTCTACATTCGTGACAGGGATGTAAGTGATGGGTCAACAAGACGGTAAAGCCAGTTCCTGCTCCTTCAAACTGAGTTGTAATCTTTCCACCTTACCGACTGTTGCCGTTAACTCATCCAATGCCTTCTCTTCTCTGGGTGCCTCTTCCATCGAAGTTGGTGATCCGTACCGTTTCTCTCTTGTTTCCCAACCTTGTCAATCTTGTTACACACCCAACAAGTGAGTTCGGTCTGCAATTTCTCTATTTCACCATGAACATTTGTAGACAGTTCTAGAATTTTCTCTTCCATTTTCTTTTAACCTTCGGTAATTTCTCCCATATGACGCTCTACATATAATTTAGTTTGGAAAAAGGAATAATTGTAGAGATCACTTGATGCGATATTTTAAATAAATAAGATAAGCTGTGATAGCTCTCCCCAGAAGCTAGAAAACGTAGAGTAACAACAAACCGTTCTTGTATTGGAATGGATTTTCTCATGTTAGTATCCATTTTTTATGGTTTTTGGTCCAATTTGATTTAATAAAAGCTCAAAATCTTCCCATGACATTCGGCAAAAATTTTCAAATTTACCGGAAGGCTCACGCCTTAAATCCATAATTAAATCAGATCCACTATATCTGTAACAACAATATTTAACAATTTCGAAATATAAATACATAATCTAAGCTTGCAATTTACCTTTCTCTACTTTTGTTTAATGACACCATCCACTATCTCCGTTTTCGTAGTCTTCTTTGCCTATTTAATATGATTTTGGCACAACCAAACATCATTTGTGTTGCGCATGCAAAAAAAAACATTATCATCATCATTATCCGTCATTATTCTGAATAATTAATTTTAATTTTAATTTTTAATATAATTTGATTTGTAATTTATTATTTATCAACAAAATGTTCTTATGATGAAATGTAACTTTCTATCTAGCGGCCATCTTATATTTTATTGATCAGTGCCAACTAGCGGCAAAATCTTAAGATGAACATTTTCAACACATGTACACCAATACCTCACTTTGAGACGGTAATACGTTCCATAAAAATGCGTCGCAAATTGAAACGTCGCAAACTGAAACGTCGCAATTCGAATATTACTACATATTCATATTAAAAATTTTTATATTGATTGTGGATTATTTTACTATTTATTAAAATAAATTATATGTTTTAATTGTCTTTTATTTAATTTAATATTTTAGATTCCTTTTAGATTTCCTACACAAACTAGAATACACAGCCAATTCACTTGCATGGGCAGTAAAACTCAATGAAATGAGCCGTTCGTTTCCATATTTTGTTAAAACGAGATAATGAAAGAATAGAAAAACAATAAATCCAAAATTATACGGGATTTTGTAATTTCCTATTTATTGCACAAGTGTTAGGGATTCATTCTTTTTTTATTTTAACAATAAATTATTTACCGTTAGAAAGATTATACTCTCATTTATCTCTTGTTATCATTAACTTGATTTTTTGAAAAAGTGGCTTATTCCAATTTCAAAATAAACGACTCAAATAATCAAATGTATGTAGTAATGTGACATTCCCCGATAAACGTTCAATATAACTGAATAACCTTCATGCATTTCCAGAAAAAAAAAAAATTTATGTAACGACACAAAAAAAATTTAAGCGACGCAAACTGAAATTTGGTAGTAAAAATGTACCGTCGCATTTACGAAACGTCGCAACTTGAATCGTCGCAAATCGGGGTATTGGTGTATTCGCGAAATTTCAAAAAAAAAAAAAATATCTTCACAATCGTGTAGACAGACAAATTCATATTTGTCCAATATTTTCTCAATATCACAAACGTCATATTCGTGTAATATTTGCAATCGTCTGGCCGCACCTTGAGTATTGTACCACACGGTATCAATATTTAATTATGTTTTTCGTAATTTTTTTGTTTTTTTTTGTTCCTTTTTACTTTTCACTATTAGTATCCACCGGTGATTAAGGGTGAGGGGCGAGATTTCATTTCATCACCATCATGTTCCCATGTTAAATTTTCTTTTGAAGATCGTGGAATAGTAGTGAAGAACTGTCGATAAGTACTATCGGCATTATCGAAATTTGTTGATTCAATATTAAAGACTTTTGCTTCGAATTATACGGACAGGTTTAAATTGAAATACGCATTAACATTTCTCTTAAACCCTAACATTTTTGCTAGATAGAAGAAAAAAAATGAGCAAGATTTTGACCGATTTTAGTTCGAAAGTTGCCTTTAGTTATCCGCTGAAAACGGATGGATATACATGTTAATGGAATAAAAACCACACCACGTGATCTCTCATGAGTTCAAACGTTTTGTTTCACTTTACGCTGAAGACAACAACTAAACTAAATTATTTAATCAATTTTATTTTACGTCTATTTCAGGATATTTAATCATGGCCATTTGGACTACAACAAATATATCCCAATACATTGATCTATATAATACATTAGTGGTCGGTGACCTTAGTAAAATGACTATGAACGTAACTATGACATTACTAACGTCGATTTCACTATACCAGTCCTTTCGATTTCTGTATCACAGATGTGACCTAATGGAAATTTTATGCAATGAAATGGACAGAAGCATGAATACAATTGATAATTTTGCCGGCAGCAACGAAAATGATCGACAGAAGGTTACGGAAATATTAGCGAGAAATATACGCAACTCAAATTTATTGACGAAAGGTTATTATATTTCATCTTTTATAACGGTGAACTTGATGAGCTTTTACGGATTATGGAAGTATTTACATGCTCGAGGTTTTAGTGCCGAGGATAGGAAGGAAGTTAATTGGTTGATGCTCAAAGTTTGGTATCCAGTTGATATGCATGAATAGTAAGTATAATAAATACAATTTGGTGACTGTATAATTGCACGTTCTAATTTTGCTTGTATTATGTGCAGCTTCATTCCACTTTTTATCTATCAATTTATTAATTGCTATGTGGGACTTACACTAGTTCCATTATATTTCACTCTAAACACAGCCCACATGATTTATGGTATCGCAATGTTACAAATTTTAAACTTTCGTTGCGAAACGATTACCGATTATATTGAAGATTTAACAATGGTGGACGGTCGTGAATTGATTTTACATCGAAAATTTCATGAGTACGTAAAAACTCAATTGAAAATCGGACGGTAAGTGAGCACTTCCATTTAGCCTTCAGGTGTTGTAATGATTAATAATATTTAACTTTTTTTGATGTAGATTTATCCGGAATTTGGACCTATTAATTAGCCCAACGATGTTTTTTATGTTCGTACTACTTTCGGTGTTAATGTGCTTCCTTCTTTTTCAAATATCGACTGTATGCCAATTTGAAATGTATTTGCAAATACATAACTGAGTTTTTTTTCTAAATTTTCAGATGGAATTGTCTGGCGAGTTAATAATTCCCGTAATTTTCATGGCTAATATGTTGGTTTTATTGTTGGCTTTTTATTGGCTTGCAAATGAAATTATAGTTCATGTAAGTGATTTAAATCTGGGTTCTATTCCGGTTTTTAAGATTTTGCAGTTTTTCCGTTTTACTTGTAGAGCGGTGATTTGTCCAACTCGATATATCTATCCAACTGGTACATGTGCTCAAACAAATTCAAAAAACGGATGCTGATTTTTATGATTGGTGCAGGAGAGCCAATGACAATATCAGCGCTGTATTTCACAATGAATTTGAATGTGTTCATAAGCGTAAGAAAATTCAATTAAAAAAAAAATTACGTTGTGCTAATTTTTGTTAATTTTTCAGATTTTAAAGGCAACTTACAGCTACTACACTCTATTATCGAAAGTGTCTGGTCATCACTAAACATTTGCCTGCTACGCACTTATTGACATGCGCAATGCTGGCATAACATCGGGATTTCTTGTTGGGCGCATGCGACTATCAAGAAATCCAATCAACAAAAACTTTCAAATTTTTATTTTTATTGTAATTTCTATAATATTCAATATCATTGCATATATTCGTCCAAATAGAAAATAAAGTGTTTGCTATTCAATCGAATAAAAAGAGATTATTTCTAAAACTGTTCAACCCTTCTGTTTCCTAGGAGGGGTTTAAATAAGAAAGGCGATGCAAGACAAACACACGATCTAGCAAGAAAAATGTCACTTTAGGGTGTTAATAAAATAGTTTGGGGATAAGATTCCAAGAGATATAATAGCTCAATATAATAGAGTGGTAATGATAAAAATGTTGATGGGTCTACAAAATAGAAGTGGCTAAGTTACTGTTTAATTGGTCAAAAATAACTTTAAATTTAATTGATTTATGTACTACAATAACTAATTTTACATTTTTTGCCATTCGTCAACAAATTCGCTTCCTGTTTTCACAGGCTGTGCTAGAAATAAATTTGCATGAAAAGTTCTGTCAGTAAAAAAATGCGTAATAATCCTTGTTGGAGTGAGTGTTTTGAGGTCGAAAAAGTTGAAATTAAAATCATGGGCAGTGCTGTGTTTTGAAAGTGGCGTTTTTATCATAAATGATGATCATCAATATTCCCAGAATATTCTACAATGTTCCGGCGAAAAATTCCTTACGGGTAGCAGATGATGTCTATACACATGGTAAAAATTAATCAATTTATTGAAGGCAGAGTTTCCCGTTAAGAAAAATAGTGCTTTGGTGCATAAACAGATGGTCAATCGGAAAAAACTACCAGAGGAGACTTTTAAAAATTATTTATTAACATAACACCGGAAAGTATTACCATGACGAAGTTTGTTCCTGAAACATATTCATTAGTGATAGAACATGGAGATATTCCAATTGATTTGGGACATGTTAACGATCAAGTAGCAGCTGATGCAATCAGAAAATTAGTAATGAACTATAATCCGGAAAAAAATCAAACTAACATCAAACTGCACATCTAGATAACCTACCAGAAACCAGCCAAGACGTTTGTCGCCATTTTGGAGATGGAGGTAGTGAAGCACAAAACCGATGAGTGGCTGGAGCAGAAAATGTTTCGTCCTAGCTCATCAGAGTATGCTAGTCCCATCGTATTGGGCAATAAAATAAATCGGTTCCAAGAGATTATGCATCGACTATCGGAAAGTGAATAGTATAGTCGTAAAAGATCTACGATCAAATAGCGAATGCGAAATTCTTTTCAATATTGGATCTTAGATATGGATTTTTCCATGTGCCTGTTGCTGAAAGTTCGGTGAAAAACACTGCATTCGTTACCCCATTCGGGCAATACGAGTTCCTGAAAACACATTTCGGTCTTTGCAACAGTCCATCTGTTTTTATGCGGATTATCTTCGTTTACATCGATGACTCCATCATTCCAGCTTTAACTATCTCTGAAGCTGTCGGGAGATTAAGCCAGGTTCTGCAAGTAGCACAGCAACTGCAGTCCGTGTGGAGTAAATGCCAGTTTCTGTGTAGTAAAATCGATTATTTGGGATACGAGATCGAGGATGGTAAATGGTAAAATTCAACCGTCATCACAGAAGATTTGGGCGATTTCAAAATTTCCAGAACCAGTTTCGTTAAAGAAGATTCAGAGATTTTTGGCACTTTCGGGATACTTTCGAAATTTGTTGAAATTTATGCGTTGTTGGCCAGACCTGTAAGTGATACATTACGAAAAGGAGTGGAAAGTTCAAAAAATGTTTAGTCAGACATTCTTCCTTCTTCCGCTAGCGCTACATCACATGAAGGGATTTGGCCGCCTCAACGATGCTCCTCCAAATAATTCGATCCGCCACAAGAGAACACCAGACACGGTGACCGAGTGTGTATAGGTCCTTCTCAACGTCGTCCATCCATCGGGTAGGTGGTCTTCCACGAGGTCCTACTTTTTAGTCAGACATCCGGTGTTAAAAATATATTCTCAAAAAAAAAATTCAAGATTATAACCTGCACTGGCACTGCAGGAGTTTACCTTTAAGTTAGAACATCGACCAGGATACAGTATGCGAGACGTAGTGCTCTCAGCAGAGGTCCTGTAGTATCACCAATAGTAGACTATGTGTTACATCGAGTGAAGGCAGCACAGAAGGATGATAGCGAATTGGTGCCGATTTTTGAACTTCTGAAAATCGGTAAGTATCTTGAATATTTCACTAATAACGATATTCTATTTAATATGAAAGATGGAAATCCATTGTTGGTTTTGCCGAGAAAAATGGAGCGTGACATCATAAAAATCAACCACGACCCAGGACATTTCGCTGTGAGAAAAAAGGCGGAGCTTATTGAATGACAATACTATATTCCGAAGCTCACTGAAAAAATCAAACATTGTATTAAACACTGTGTTCGCTGTATTGTCAGGAAGGTTCATTACATCCTATACCGAAAGGGGATAGTCCGTTGGTTTCGTACCATATCGACCATTTGGGGAGCTCATCACCAACTCGCAAGTTGTACCGATACGTATTTTGGGTAATTGATGGTTTTACAAAGTTTACGTGGATCTACCCGACGAAGACAATGAACATCAGAGAAGTAATTCTACGGTTAGATGCCCGGAAGGCTATTTTAATCCAAAGATACTAATCGCGGATAGAGGTACTGCCTTTTGATCAGGAGAGTTCAGCGAGTATTGCGATAAAAAGGGGATTGAGATACAGTTGGTTTCAGCTGGTATGGCGACAGGAAACGGCCAAGTTGAAAGAATTTTCAGAATTATCATACCAGTGCTAGCAAAATTATCTTCTAACAATACGGAAGAATGGTATAAAAAAACTAAAGACTTGTAGCGCTCTCTAAACAATTCACTACTGCGTACAATTGGAATGTCGTCATTCGAGCTACTGTTTGTTGCAAACGTACAGCTGAGGATGTCAATTTAAAACAAATCGTAGAGAATGAATTGATGAAGGCATTTATCGATGACCGGACGCACCTGCGCGAGGAAGAAAAACGGAACTGAACACGCACTGTGCTACACAATTTTCCGCCGATTTCAGTAAAACTCAACAAATTTTAATTTATTTTATTTTATGTATTTGCTCTTCCAAATTGCTGATTATTTGTGACACGATTCATTATTTGACGTCTCTCTATATACTAAACAAGTGCGCTCTATGCGGAGTAACGCATGAGTAAGTTTTATACAAAATGCTTAATACTAATTCAATATAGATGGCAGTAACGTAAGTGAAGATACAAATTAACAAGTTTAATTACTATTACATAGATGGCATTAATTTAAATTTAACACAACTAATACAATTCAGATGGCATTTAGCCAAGACAACTTTCGGTTGTTCAAAATATTATAACTAGATGGCATTTTTAAATAAATACAATTTTGAACATTACAACGATCAATTGTGTATTTCAGATGATCACCATTACGGTGGCCGTAACATCCTGACCGGCTAAACGAACAAGATGACCCCATAGTGGTTCCCGTTACCATGTCGAATAATTCCTTTAGCCAATTCTAATACAACTAGGCGGTACAAAATGCTCTTTTCTTATACAAATTTCATAATCAACATCCAGCATTTGCTCTAGGACACTGGGAAAACCTTAGGGAAAGCTTCCATTAAAAAACCCTATGGAAAACCAGCATCAGATGTGATTGCTTCTTTCTCCATCGGTAGTATACATAATTGATTGATCGGTCGTATTAATTTGCCTTTCTCCATCTTTACCTTGCATATTCTTGCTTTGTCATCTCGTTCAATAAACAATTCGATAATTCTGGACATCGTCCATTGACTAGGTGGCGTTATGTTACCTTTACAACATTGCCCTTCGCTTGACCATTCAAGTCATTCCTCTTCAAATTCCCATGACCACCATTACGGTGGCCTTAACAACAAAGTGGCGCCTTCGAGAAACGATGTGACTCACAAGTTCCTCGATAACCAATATTGCTGACTACACCGTTTTCCCGGATCTCTTGTCTCATAATTTGGATTATACGGAGTTACAAATTTGCTCCCACCCTCTGATTGTCTCCTGAATACAACTTATCACTTATAACAGCCTATGCTGGCCTAGTTGAACTGGGAAATTCTCTCATCATCCATTGGCAATAAACACAATTGGGTAATTGGCCGAATTATGTTACTTTTCTCAGTCTTAACCTTGCACGTCCTCACCTTTCCATCTTGGCCCATAAATACTTCGATGACTCTAGCCATCATTCACTGACTAGGAGATATTATCTCATCTTTCACAAATACTAAATCTCCTACGTTAAATGAGCGAGTCTCGCTGGCCCATTTATTACGACGTTGTTGTTCCGGGATGTATTCCTCTGACCATCTTACCCAAAACTCCTACTGTAACTTCTGTAACTTTTGCCCTGCAGATAATCGGTTTGCTGGTATATCAGCTAACAACGTCTCGTATGGAGTTATAATTGGTCTTGCAGTCAGAAAATGTCCCGGTGATAATCTCGTTAAATCCGTGGGATCATTACTTATTGGTGTCAATAGTCTCGAATTCAGACAAGCCGCAATTTTTGCTAATAGTGTAGCTAATTCCTCAAATGTATACAACTGCGCTCCACTTCTTGTTAATACACACTCGTACATAAACCACTACTTCATACGTCTTATTTGATGCATCAGAAAATACATGAATTTGAGTTTTCTGGTTTCTTGATGTATCTAACCATCGTGGAATCCGTAATTCATTAATTAGTCTTAATTCATGATAAAAATCCTTCCATTCTTGTTGTATGGATAACGACAACGGTTCATCCCAATTACTGCCCAGTCGCCACAACCCTTGAATAAACAACTTCGCTCTTATTGTAACTGGAGATACCCATTCTTGTGGATCGAAAATCCTCGCCGCTTCAACATCAGGTTGATTACGATCCTGCACCTTAAATTGAAATTGATCCTTGACAAAATCCCACATAATACCAAGGATACTAGTATTATTTTGCAACTCTACCACCTTCGCTGTCAATTCACTTCCAATAATTTAAATTCCTTTATGACCTCATTATCGACTACGTTGGTGTGAGCTCCCGAAACACAGGTTACTCTTAACTTCCGTGAAAATTGATTACCAATTTTCCACCGAAAACAAGCTGTCGCTAAAATTGCTCTTGGTGATAAATCGGTAACTTGGTATATTAATCGAATCGGTTGTTCCGGGGCCCTCCATCTCTTTAATTGCTATTGGTAATTTCTTTGAGATACTGACCCAGGTACATCGATAGCTTTGCCATTATGTTTGGCCTTAAAGCGTAATTGAAAGTGATGTTTCCTTAGGATCTTGGGGCAATTTGTACAATCATCTCTTCGGCATTCTGTTGCGGTATGACCGGTGTGCGGTATATCGCATTTCTCAATCTCGTGTCTTGACGTACAACTTGCATAATACAACGTGAGGATTCAACAACTCCTATTGACCCTTCTCCTGAGCTGATCCGTGGTCATTTCTGTAGTTTTCTCGGTTATAATGCAGCTGGTTGTATTGAGATGACCGATTGAGTCGATTATATGGTTTGTAACGATTGTCCTGATTACCTCTTTGCTCCTCCTTAGGCTTATTATAGCGTCGATCATCTGACCTAATTTACTCATTCTCTTCAAACTCACGGCGACGCTTAGCCTTTATCTCCAAAAACTGCTTGAATTCCTCAAGAGTGGGTAAATTTACTGTCCCATCAAGACTACGACGTTGCTCCCAAGAATCCAAGGTACATTTAGGAAGACGCTGGTTGGCATAATGAATCCAAAATTGATCCCACAAATGAGCCTGTGATGCAATATTTTCCAATTGACGTATTCCACTATTCAAAGCATCCAAAACCAGGATACAATGAATTAAGTGGTAGTCGTTGTCGTACGCCTTCATTAAAACCTCCCATGCCGCCTTATAATTACCACCTGTGGGTTGCCACGGGCCCAACGTTAAGACTGCTTTCCTTTCACAAGCCTCTTGTAGATACAAGAGTTTAGTAACCGGATCATAGTTTTTATTGTGAACTTCTACTAAAAATAAGTCACGATATGGCGGCCAGTTAGCCTGGTCTCCACTAAATTTATCAATCTTTGATGGCTTCATTGTTTCTACCCTTATAATAGTTGGCTGACGATTTTCAGCATCAACTAATGTTGATTTCGTTTAACTCCTGTATCTTTGCCTCCACCAATTCCTCCATGTTACCATCGGCCATTCCGTCTCTACTGCTAAAATAATAAAAATTTACTATACAAGGTTGCTTATACAATTTTCACTAATCCTCCATTCCATCATATACAATTTTTTAGCCAGAACTTAGTTCTGTAACTCAGCCCAACCATCAGTAGGGCCATCCAGTTGCTGATACTATACATCTCTGTATTTATGCAAATTCTACCCTCAGTGCAGTTATCCTGACACTGGTACCATTTGTATAATAATTTTACAACACGGCCATCCCGTTATTGTTACCAAAAATAAAATCAATTTTGTTCAAATCTCAGAGCGGTTCTCCCGACACTGATACCAACCATATAACCTTGAGTATACCAATCTACAGAACGGCCATCCCGTTACTGCGGTTAATAATACAATTTATCTTTATTCTATTTTCAACGCGGTTATTCCGTCACTGATACCAATAGTATAACCTTTGAATACCAATTCCACAGTACGGCCATCCCGTTACTGTTACCAATAATACTTAAATTTTATGCTATTCCTAGTGCGGTTATTCCGACACTAATACCAATAGTATAATCTTGAGTATACCAATCTACAGTACGGCCATCCCGTTACTGCTACCAATAATACAATTTATTTTTAATCTTTAACTTTCCCATCAAAATTAAAATCAATTTAGTAGAATGATCAGACACATGTCTTGATATCAAAAGATTCATTCTTTATCAACCAATGACACAATGCAGCGCTATAAGTAATCAAGGATTCACGTTCAATCCCTGATCACGTTGATGCACAATCACTCAACTATCATGATCCTCACTTGTGATGGCCACCATCTTACCAACCTAACTATCCACTATATCATTTAATCAATTTTTGGTACTAAAAAACACTATTTCCACGTCGATTCACACAACTTTGCTTTATAACACACAAATTTCACATTATTTAAAATTCTACCATTACGTTTTTTTCCTTTACACGTATTTTCTTGTTCAATCATGTTATGTCAAAAAATATTTGACAAAAAATTATGTATACCGTATTTAACGCTACACAATTTTACTGAACAAATGTGACACCACACGCCCATAATTATCCCGTTATTCCATTTTACGCACCATTAGATTCTTGTTTTACCATGTCATGATCATAAAAAAAAAAAAACCCGTTTCACTACTTTGCACCACACCCATTTTGCTAACACACAAAAATGTTCACTACCGTAGCTTGTCTTAAGGCATTGCCTCATGCAAAACGGAAAACCGGCATTTAAAACCGTCGAACTCAATTTTTGACTAAGTTGCTTCATTTTGCAATATGAAAATTATTAACAAATAGTTCTAATCTATAAGTTCCACCTTATTCTAAGAAAATTTTATTAAAATTGATTTAATTTCAGTCAAAAAGCACCAATTTTATGTTTTGCCGGCCGTCAAGCAAAAATCCGTCCGTCAAAATATAAAATTGGAATTTTTTGAATGAAATTAAATCAATTTTAATAAAAAATTTTACAAATAAGGTAGAACTTATAAATTCGAACTATTTTTTAATAATTTTCATATTGAAAAACAAACAATTTTGTCAATAATTGCATTTGACGGTTTGAAATGCCGGTTTGCCGTTCGTGCATGGGGCAATGCCTTTACACGACAATATATAACCTGATTGCTATCTGCTTTTATCAAAAAGGGTTTCGGTATACTACTTTGCCTGGTTTTCTGTATAGCCACACCAAATTTCCTCCGATTCTTTTAAATTTGTGTTACCTTTTCCCTCAATAATTTATTTGTACAACTTTGCTTTTTATTAGACTGAATTTCTTTTGGTACCCCAATTATCCCGCGTTTTTGGCACCTTGAACACGCACTGTGCTACACAATTTTCCGCCGATTTCAGTAAAACTCAACAAATTTTAATTTATTTTATTTTATGTATTTGCTCTTCCAAATTGCTGATTATTTGTGACACGATTCATTATTTGACGTCTCTCTATATACTAAACAAGTGCGCTCTTTGCGGAGTAACGCATGAGTAAGTTTTATACAAAATGCTTAATACTAATTCAATATAGATGGCAGTAACGTAAGTGAAGACACAAATTAACAAGTTTAATTACTATTACATAGATGGCATTAATTTAAATTTAATACAACTAATACAATTCAGATGGCATTTAGCCAAGACAACTTTCGGTTGTTCAAAATATTATAACTAGATGGCATTTTTAAATAAATACAAATTTGAACATTACAATGATCAATTGTGTATTTCAGATGATCACCATTACGGTGGCCGTAACAGAACCATGAGGCTATTCAACCAGATAATAAACGAGGGTACGATCGCAAGCGAAAAAAAGCGAATATCTACAAGGTGGGAGAATATGTACTTATCAAAATAACCCAGTTCAGTAATGGCGCAAAGTTAGACCAAAAGTACCTGGGTTCATACGAAGTGGTTAAGGTGAAGGGCTGTGATCGATACGACGTAGGAAAGGTGTCTCAATCAGAGGGTCCATTGAACACATCGACCTGCGCGGCATATTTATATGAAACCATATTATCTCGGATTGTCAGACGAAGACGAGAATGACGATCGGGAAGTGGCTCTTGAAGAAACTGAGGGTTCATCCGTGTCGAATGAAACACAGCAAGGATGACCGTGTCGGATTCGAAAAATTATCTATGTATAAAAAATTATCTATGTATAGTACAGTACCATTGTAAATCATTGTTGTTATTCTAATCATATAGCTGTACAAGTAATAAAATTCACTTTTGTTTGTTGAGTAAGAAAATATAAAAAATCAGTTTCGATTTAAAATTAAAACAATAAACATCTCGAGTTTTAAATATGGGACGTTACACGTCAACTGGACCACCCCTCTGCCCCAAAAATTGACGCAACACAAAAAATTCGTTCTGGGCTTAAACTGCTCGTATAAGCATGTGCTTTCGAAATTTGACTGGCCTTTTGAATAATTCAAGATGGCGGATTCAAAATGGCGCCAACACGAGCGAAACATCCGGATAATCGAATAATATCATATATAGCAATTCTTAAGTTATGGAGTTACAGGTATTTTTGAGATTAGGTTGAGGGGTTCTGTGACTATGAAATTTAGGTTTAGGGTATGGGGCTTATTTGTTTATGTTACGGGGGTATTTACATTTCGAAAGTTCTGTTATTTGGGCTTTTCAGTTTTAAAGCTTGCGTTAAAGGGTGTCTTAGGTTTTTCGAGGTTAAGTCAAGGAGCTATGTGCTTTTAAAGCATCAGTTAAAGGACTACGAGGTATTGAAGCATCTAAATTCCCAATCAGTGACCTTGAAAATATACGTAATGAGAATTGCTAGATGATATTATTCGATTAACCGGAGGTTTCGCTAGTTTTGTCGCCATTTTGAATCCGCCATCTTGAGTTATCCAAAAGGCCAGTCAAATTTCGAAAGCACTTGCTTATACGAGCAGTTTAAGCCCAGAACGAATTTTTTATGTTGAGTCAATTTTTGGACAGAGGGGTGGTCCAGTTGACGTGAAACGTCCCATATATGGATATTGCCCAAAAAGCTGTGCTCAATTTACTGGCTGCTTGATATACATATTTGATTAGTTAGGCCAAATTTGTGCCAATAACCATTTTCCACGATCACTTAAGGTGGGACAACCATTTAGAACGCCGAAATTGAGCAGATTTTTATGATTTTTTTAGTATCGTTGGAAGAAATAAATGGATCTTTTTGGAATTTTGACAGTTTATTATAAATATTTTAACGAGTATTTTCCGTGGTTCCCCATGGTCGTGGAGGCATATTTTTACGGTACCAATTGTAGCGCCGTGAAAAATGATCTGAAACAGAAGGGCAAAATGATGTGATCAGTATATGCCGGTGGTCACTTGATAAACTTAATCTTTTAATAATTAGTTGAGAATTGAAGAAATGGCAGACATAAAATCGATAGTTTTTTTCTGCATCGCTGGACAACTCAGCAAAAAATCTAGTTTATTTTGAGAAATGTAGTTTAATCTATTCAACTTTGGTCCCCCCCCTCCCCTCACCAATAGACGCCAAACCACCGTGCGTTGACCATACTACACAAGACCTTATTTTGCAAAGTTTGAATTACTTTTACGTTAGTTTTCTTGGTGCAGCCCCATAGCTATATACCATACGTCCATACAGGTTTCAATATCTGCCGATATAAGAGCACTCTATATTTCTTTTTAAAGCGTCATTCCTAAATATTTTACCGTATTTGCATGTGGAATTGGTTGCGAATTCAATCGAAAAGGTAATCAATTAACATTTTTGTTGGTAAAGTTTATATGCACAGATTTAGTATCGTTGAGTTGAAGGCGCCATTTCTTCGTTAATTTACACAATGATTAGAAGCGTTTACACAAAATTTAACACCCTTAAAAGTTCTACACCAATTCCACGATGTTGTCAATATTTTGCACGATTTCATTCTTTATGTACACACATACTATAATGTCAAGTTATTTTATGGCATCGCTCAATTTGTAAAACAGAATTGGAAAGTTGAACGATTTTTAAGTGTACTGTGTTCCTTCAACTCTCTCACATTTCATTTTCAATTTTTTTGGACCGATTTTTTGTTTTCGGTTTGATTAATTTGTCCAGACCTTCATTGTTACATAAAAATTATTATTTAATGCATTTGGAACATTTTTCGTTTATTCAAACGAAAGTAAAACTATTTTAAATTGGATTACGACTATACGTGCAATTTTACAAATAAAAGCGAAATTTCAATTTAGGCTTTTGCACACCATTTTTGATATATTGCCCAAATCAATCATTTTTGTAGTTTATTGTTCATCAAATTATGTAACATTGCAGCTTACATTCAACTACGGTGACACTTAATAAGCATATAGCACAAATCGCATTCCAGTGTAGTTAGCGTGTTATTCAAGGGTTTTTGTTGATGACAAATTGATTGATTGTCGACATTATTAACATACGTAATATTGCATTAATTATGCGCAATTATAGAATGATATAATTATTTTAGATGTCATTATGATTTTTTATTACTGTCTTTTATACGAATTATATTCTTAATTGTGTGCAAATTGGATAATTGGAGCATAAATTATGCTATTATTTGTTAATGATGTGAGCAAGTTACACTCAATTCAATTCATTTGTTTGAGTTTAAAGTAATTAACGTTACCTTCACAATTTGCAATATGGGTACTAATAAATAGAAAATTACTTAGTAACCATGAAGGCTCTTTTAAGCATTTAAACCTCTTTCCAACTGAGAAAAATGTATACAAAGTCAGTAGGAACGCTCACGTGTGTCAAATTGATTGATTGTCTGGTCGGATTTATAGTTTGTGAATCAAAATTTTAGGAGGTTCCCCAAAAGCAAATCGACCATTAAATTGCCTTCCTAACAAAAACCAAATGCCTCACCATGTCTGATGAGCAGAGTATAAATGATCCTACCATTCATTCCATTCGTTATTGTATATCGTAAAGGGAATGCTCGTAGGGCCTAAATCAAAATAATTTGAAAAGTTCATAACGTAAAGCAGATTAAAAATGAGATTCTAATGGTCTGTAACAATGGACCCCAGGCATTCTAAAACATGGGACTCACCCATTTATTACTGCAAACGTTATACAGCCTACTGGCTCTGATGTTTGAAATATGTGCTTTCTGTGATAAACATTTAAAAGGGGATAACTCGAGTTATAGCCTATCAATTTTTTTGTAATATTCCAGCAACTACAAACAACCGTAATAAGCATTTACAACAACCAGAATTCTAAAAACTCATACGATTTTGAGTTACTCTTAGTTTTAAAAACGTTTTCTCGAATAATGCGAATTTTAGAGTTACCTCTTTTAAATCTTTACCAGTATTATAGACTCTGGGCAGCTAGTGAACGGATCGTTCATCGTTACACAGAATCGTTTAATGTTAAATGATGGAGGAGTGAACTTCTATAGATCTATTTAAGTAAAAATAATTGTTGAACAGAGCCCAATGCAATAGCGAATTGTACTAGTGGTGACATCTAAGTTATGGTATTATAATTAACTGTACTAAAAAAATTCCATGCTAAACGGTTATAGGGAAATTTGTTTTGTAACTTTGGTTTGAGAAATGAGGTCGAATTGGCTGATTAGTATTTAGAACGTGATACAGTGAAAATAAAATAGTGCGATTTGTGTGGAAGTATTAACTGAGTTTTATTGATTATGTGAATTGTTGTGGAATATTTGTGTAGGGTTAATTTTGTGTAATAATTGAACCTTAATTAAAAAGGTAGAAACGTATTGGTTGTCACCAATACGTTTATAGCTTTTTGGGCTTCTACCCTTGTAGGCTGTAAGAAAATGATTCTTTTTGAATTGAATGTTCTACAATTAAAGAAGGAATTAGGTGTTATTAGCTGCTACGACCCAAATGAACCAAACGATGGATCGTGATAATCTATGTACCCAGAGATACAGAATGGGCCTTGTAGTTGCACTGTGCAGTCATTGCAGCTCACCCTTTTATAAACAATTTAGAAAACTCAGGTGACCAAGTAGAACCTTTGAATAGATATGGCCGGGATCGGTAATAATGCCCGTATTACAAAATCCAGAATGAACAAAATCCCGTAGATCACAAAATAGCCCAGACATAGCCCAGAAGCTTTGGCTTGAATTAGGACTTCGATTTCTTTATACTTTGAAACTACAATTATTTAATTTTATGTGCTTTAATAGGTACAGATGAAAAATTTGAAGTTTATTACTTTAGCTAAAGTAAAATAAAACATATTTTTGTTATCCCGGGCAAAGCCGGATACTCCAGTTAGTTCTTTTATAAAAATCGATTTTATTTGAGTACACTTTCAGTCTTTTCCTGTTCCAAGCTCCTACCCCTTGTAATTTTTTGCTTTTTATGACCCATACACAAATATACACACACACACACACACATACATACACGACCACATACCTCGAATTCTATCATGATACATCGGCTTAGGTTAGGTTAAAAATCGCGCGATTTTAACCTAACCTATGCCGATGTATCATGATAGAATACGGGATTTTGGAATACGGAAATATGTATACGGGATTATGTAAACGGTATTTTGTCATACGGGCAACTGGACCCAACCCATATGGGTCAATCAGTAAGAATCCTAACAGAATTTTAGAAATTATTTCCTTACAGAATATTTGACATATCGGCCACCGAATCCGTAACAACTGCCAAATACAGTATAAAGGCATTGCCCCATGTACAAA
The DNA here is from genome assembly GCA_963556165.1 of Tipula helvola. Classification (NCBI taxonomy): domain Eukaryota; kingdom Metazoa; phylum Arthropoda; class Insecta; order Diptera; family Tipulidae; genus Tipula; species Tipula helvola. The sequence goes on from OY744483.1 coordinate 136,219,479, forward strand.
TGGCAAACCGGCATTTCAAACCGTCAAATCCAATTATTGACAAAATTGTTTGTTTTTCAATATGAAAATTATTAAAAAATAGTTTGAATTTATAAGTTCTACCTTATTCGTAAAAAATTTTATTAAAATTGATTATTTCATTCAAAAATCTCCAATTTTATATTTTGACGGACGGATTTTTGCTTGACGGACGGGCAAAACATAAAATTGGGGCTCTTTGAATGAAATTAAATCAATTTTAATAAAATGTTCTTAGAATAAGATGGAACTTATAGATTAGAACTATTTGTTAATAGTTTTCATATTGCAAAGTTAAGCAACTTAGCCCAAAATTGGGTTTGACGGTTTCAAATTCCGGTTTTCCGTTTTGCATGGGGCAATGCCTTTAAAATTGTAATGTAATTCATCCTGTTCACACCATGTATACAGCGCATCGCAACACTGCAACAGCCTCGCGTTCACACTATGTTGCGTCAACTCTTGATATTTGTCTATGTATAAGTAACATACTAGATGAAAAAATTTTAACTATTTTGATTGGCTTTTTTGTTTGTGTTAGTGAGTTGCAATTCGTTCACCACATAAAATTTTTGTTGAAACGATGCAACACAAAAATTACCCCTCCATCAAAGTTTGTAGGCAAAGAGGTAGGAAACGAGGAAGTGTTGCGATGCGCTGTATACATGGTGTGAACCATGATAAACCAATTTAAGAGGTATGGTCAAGCGCATGTATTGCTATCTCTTTCACTAAAAAAATTCGACATTCGGTGATTTGTGCTATACTTTTTTTTTTTATAATCACTAGTTCATAGCAAACAAAAACAAATCGAATTGCTTCGCGGCGATAGCTATTGTGAAAATTTTGTGAAAACAACGTAGCCTCGTGATTTTATCGCACCGAATGAGGACGTGCGCAAGAAAAGATGGATTTGAAACAGCTGTCATCCATACCTTTTAGTTGGTTTATCATGGTGTGAACTGGCTAAATATCAAAATTTATTATTTTTAAGAAAAGTATGCTTTGGAAATTTTGATGTATTCTGACATTTCCTTCAGTTTGCGCGTTAATTTTCGCTCTGTTAAGTGACAGCTGAACTGAACGAAAAGTTCTAAACGATTCGCTGGCCAGTAACATGTACTTTCTGTATATCGCATTGTTACGTTAAGTTGTTACTGATTCGCTGGTTGGGCCATAAAAGAACAGATTTAGAGTATAGTAACTAATCAAGCACACCACGGTAATGGTGGTTGAGAACCAAGCTCGAGGCACTCAATTGGCATGCATCCACTCCGCCCTAGAACTTCACTTTAAGTGACAATCTATACCTATAACGATAACTTTTGGTCGCGAAGCGCAGGGCTATACGTGCTCAGTTCACATACTCTTAAAAAAAAAAAACAACGAGCGAGTTCACCCTCAACTCGCAAAAGATTTATGTGAAAACTTTTTTGTATAACTATTGAATCATTTCAAGCCATTTCGTTAAGGCTCAGGAACCCCTCCATAAAGACAGATGTTGTTCGCACAGTATTTAAACTAAGTTACATTTTTGGTTTAAAAAGTCAGTATATTATAATTCTATTTTGAATTTGGAGGACGAACCTTACTGACAATAATTAAGCATGAGCAAAGTACAGTTCTGTTAAGTTAATCACCTAAACCTCCATAGTAGTAAATGGTCACGGCAAACTCACTGATTAAAGCAAAATCAAGTTACACGTCCGTTAAATGATCGTTACAGTACTCGTTCAAAATTCTCAAATAAATATCGAACTCGTACTGTAACAACTCATTTACCGCCCTTGTGATGTAAATAACTATTACACTTCTCAAGCATAATTTGTGGTCCTTTTACTCGTATGTAATTTTCATTTTCAAAAACACTCGCTGCTGTGGCCATATATAGCAGATATTTTCACAACAAAATAAATTGAAGTAGGCGGTTTTTTTTTACATTTTTTTTTGTATTCGGCTCACGATGTTTTTGAAATGCCGGATGATGTTGTATATTGCCTGAGTATGCGTAGATTTTGCATTGATTTTACGTTTTATTTATTTTTTGTTCTTATCGATATTCACACATACCAGCAATATTTTTTGTTCGGCATTTTTGTTTCCGTAACCCGATTTCTATACAATATTTTATTTACTCCTGCCGCTAAAGATGTTTTCACATCAAAAACTGTCGTACAGGGAATTAAACATTAAATAGAGGAGACATTAAACAACAAATGGGGAAAATTGAGCAACTAATCCTGGGTATTAAAGCACAAATTTTAGATGGGCAAAAGATGGAAGCAGAGAAATGGAAGTTCAACAAGTTGAAAGAAAATTATGGAGGTTGCACAAAAACTACAAAATGAATTGCAAACTGAGGTTCAACTATTGTTGCCGGCCCAAGAAGTACCAAAAACACCAAGTAGTGTTGACAGCCTATAATTTAGTTGGAAACCGTAGTAACTGAAATTAGGCATACCATTTTGTCTTTTTATTTAGTTTTGAGTTTTGTGCAAAAATCTCAGAGGAGAAGTCTTACGAAGAAGACCTCAAGTGATAAGCCAATAGTAACGGGTAAATTAATTAAATTTTCAACGTTTCAACGTGTCAATCAAAAAAATGAAAGTGAGAGAGTGAGTAAAGCGAAGAAAGAATCAAACTTCTTCGATAGAGGAGCGCGCGAGACAGGCTGTTAGAAACTGCTATCTTAATTGTGTATTCCCGGGAGCCCACGAATTGTGAATTCAGTGAAAGGAAGACCACGTATGGACACGAAAAATATAAGACCAGGGAAACAGCTAGGGATAGGCATAAGTTTGCCAAGCATGCAACCAAGCTGACAAACAAACCAAATCATAATGTTAAAAATATTTTGGGGTATTCAACAAATATCTCTCAAACAACCGCAGGTATGAGGACATCAATAATGGCAAATGTAACTGTGATCAGTGTACCGTTGTCAAGAAAGGAAAATTGGCGAAACAAAAGGAGTAAATGCAACAGCGGTCTGAGTTATTGAGCAATGGAAGCCGTAGGGACACAAGTATATATTCGGTGTCCTTAGGAGAAAAAAGAACCAGCACCGGGAACTGGGTAGACAAGCACGCTAATCAGGTACATTTTGAGCCTGCACAAGCACCAGAGATACTTCAGCCACCAGCCACGACCATAGAGCAACCATCACGCATATATTAAAATTAAACCCAGATCCCGACAAGAGGTAGATGATGTTTTGCGCCATATATTTGATCACTCACTGTCCTAACTACGACCAAACACTATAGAACAACAATTCCCAGACCACACTGTGGCCGGTAATCCATCCATGGTGCGGAGTTTCAGTTTGACTAAAAGTCAATTGCAAGCACGGATGCGGTGTTACCGAAGGAGCTCCCGCTATTCTCAGGTGATCCCAGATACTGGCCACAGTTTATAGCAGTCTTTATAAACTCTGCATAACAGTGTGATTTCACCGAAGAAGAAAATATGGCAAGACTGAACAATTGCCTAAAGGAGCATGCCTATAACGTTGTAAGAACTGACTTGCTTATTCCTAACTCACTACCTACTGCTATGAGTGCATTGAAGATGTTCTACAGACGCCCTGAGTTAATTTTAAATTCTATTATGGAGCATTCTACCTGCACAATCCTACTCTATTATCCGAGATGCTGGATACATTTCCGGTGATGTTAAAGATGAAATGGGGCCGTCACTTTCGAATCGAAAGACGGCCAAAACGGAAGAATTCCACGGAGCTCACGAGATCATGGCACCGAAGAGCAGAGTCAACAGTACGAAAGAAGGAAGCTGTCACATATGCAAAACACTTGATTGCTTGCCAAACAAATTTCGGGAGTTTGCATCATTACCGGTCGTCAGACGCTGGAATATAGTGCGTCGAAGAAACCTATGCATAGGTTGTTTGGGAAATCATTAGCTCCACGACCGCAGACCTAAATCAAAATGCGGAGTAGAGAGTTGCGGCCAACCACACCATATTCGCAGCCAAAGACGCTGAACTCTAGAACTGAAACCTAGAGGATCAAGCTCTCCCGAACGATGTAACAATACGCAATCGACGAATAGGGATTAAATCTTTACGAGGAGAGGAGATACTGACAAAGCGGGTGATCGGGCATATCGTGATGATGTTATTTGATCCACTTGCGTTACATACGTTTTTGAACGCGAGTGAATACGCAGCAGCAGCAGTCGTGTCCATAGTTAAACAAAGAGATGAGGTAAATAGGTAGCGTTCGTGAATTCCGTAAAGAAACAACATGCGGTAATTGTCACTAATAGTACACACTTATCCGACAGTCGCAACGTATTATGTTGGATTCGCTCACCATGATCATTTAAACTTTTCTTGGCCCACCGGATTGGAGAAATCCTATAGAGACGGCAAATTGTCACGACTGAAGATGCGTTCCCACAGCCAGCAATATTGCGGGCGTAGCCACCAAGTAGTCGATATTGCATACCTGAGGGATGAAGAGCAGGATGTGCGATTTTAGTATATCGTCATCACACCGAAGCCAGACGAGCTAACACCCGAATTCGAGCTGTTTTCGAACCAGAAGAAATTAATCAAAACACAAATATGGATGCTGCGGTTCTTCCACCGTAAAAAAACAATTGAGAAGAATATCTCCGAATGAATTAGACGATGCTTTAACGTACCTAATCCGAAGCGTACAAAACGAAGCTTTATACAACGAGGTAAAAGCGCTGAAAGAAGGTCATAAACTGCAGAACAACAGCAAATTGCGAAAATTGTCTCCATTTTCCGATTCCCAATCTTTCATCAGGATGAGAAGCAGGCTGCAGAATGCAGAGTATTTCACGTATAAGCAACGATGTCCTGTTATACTGCCAAGAAAAAATATATTTACGGAACTACTCATCGCAAGTTTCCACCACCAAATATCCCACCAAAATCATGCTACAGATTTAAATGAGTTTAAGCAAAGATTTAACTTACTCCGATTAAGAAGTTGCCTAAGAAACGTCCGAGCGAAATGTGCACGATGCCACCAGAAATGGCAGAACTACCAAGATCGCGGTTAGCGGCTTGGATGCGCCCATTTTCGTTTGTTGGGGTAGAATACTTCGGCTTAATCACTCTCAAACATGGCAGGCGTATCGAAAAGAAATGGGGCGCAATTTTTACGTGTTTGACTACAAGAACCATACATCAAGAATTAGCTTCAGCCCTGCCTGTGGATGCATTTATTCTAATCTGCTAGCTGCAATATACAAACGGGACGAAGTTCCGAGATGCAGAAGCACAATTGCGGAAGGTCCTGCAGAATGTCAGCAAGGAGACACAAGACCGGTTTGCTAACATTAATTGAAAATTTAATCTACCTGCCGCACCTCATATGGAGGCAGCTTGAGACAGGCTCGTCAGGTCCGTGAAGAATGGACTTAATATGTCTTACATATGTCGAAACGGAGACAGATACTCTCAAAGAAGTCACTCCGAATCTGAGGTTCCTCAAGCGGAATGAAGCCTTTTGGTAACTTCAATACTCCCGGTGATCTCAAAAAGAACACGCTGGTTCGAGAAAACGATACCTACTCTATTCATGGCCGTTAGGTCGTATCGAAACCATCCGGGAGCCATGCGTCAAAGCTAGCCGTCCTATAGTTAAGGAACCAAGCGAATTGAGTGATTCTGTAGGACATCCAAATGGAGAGAGCGTTGCGGACGGCGAGACCTTTTCGCAGCCAAAATTTCCCAGCCCAACAAGTATAAAAAGCACCAAGTAATGTTGACAGTTTATAATTCAGTTCGAAATCCCATAGTTTTGAGTTTTGTGGAAAAATTTCATGGGAGAAATTTTACGAAGAAGACCTCAAGTGATTAGAAAGGCTTACATTTTCTACAACTATCACGGAGCTCAAAAAATGGAGCTACAACAATTGGGCAAATGGGACAATGCAGCAATTAGTCCACGCGAATAAGTTGAACGCTGAGCCAACGTTTGCATATTTTATTACTATGAAGAAGAGACGTTGGTGGACTATTCGACAGAACGTGCCTGTAATGAAGCACAATTAAGAACAAGTTAAATTTTGCGGCAAGTTGCATGATTATTGTTGGATGGATTAAAGAATCGATTGCTTGATTGCAGATGCCATGTATAGTAATTTTGTTTTTGTTTAGTAATCATATTTGTGTATTGTTAAACCTCATGAAGGCAAAAAGTAAAATATTCCCACGAATATAGCATGATGATTTGGAGACGATGAAGTTTGTACAATATTTAAAATCTATAATTACTGATTGAATATTTTATGATCAAATACAGTAATAACTTAATAAAGAAGGCCGTTGGTATATACCTCATCACACGACCTTAATGAATTTTTAATCAGATAGACGGTTAAACTTAAACCTATAATTTGATCGCTTATAAAAACACCATTGGATGTAATAAACATTGTCATTATAGCTTGAGTTATCCTTTTAACTGAAACCTTTCACTAAACTGTGTGAACTCGAGGAAATAATCGAACCCACGATAGCCACTATGATTTATCTTGGCCATATTGTAGAGCTGAATCCTTTTCTAAAGTTGCATTTAAAAGTGATGCGAATTTGTGGTTTGGTTATTTTCGATAACCAACGATTTCATTTGGCCCACAAATCCAGAGGTGAGTTAATACAATTAGTTAAGTTTCGAAAAGTGAATTTATGTCTAACGGTTATACATTTGGCTCTTTCATACCTTTTTCGGTTAAATAAATAGAGGCCTTACATTTTTGTCAAAAATACACTTGACACCTCCGATCTGTTTCACTGTACTCTTTGTAATCGCAGTTTATTCGAAAGTTTTAAAGCACCAATTGATTTTTTGTTCAATTCCTCATTACTATAAGCCTGAACTCTCTTGAGTGATGTAGAAGAATTTCTTTTTTTTTGTTATACTAATTGAAATAAGTTATCTAATAAATTTTCATTTTGCAACTCTTTCAGGATACTTAGCCATGTTCATTTTTACTACATTTATGATTACCCAATTCATGGATCTGTATAATACATACGGTGATATTAGTAAAATGACTACAAATGCAACATTCACATTATTAGTTGCTGCTACAATATTTCAATTATATCGATTTTTGTATCACAGGTCCGACCTAATGGAAACTTTATGCAATGAAATCGACACAAAAGTTCACAAAATTTGTAATTTTGCTGGCAGCAGTGAGAAAGATCAAGAAAATATTAAAAAAATATTAGCATTAAATATACGCAACTCAACTATATTGACGATAGGATATTATATCTCAGCATTTATTACCGTGCACTTGATGTGCTTTTATGGATTATACAAATATTTACATGCGCGTAGTTTCAGCGCCGAAGATAGAAAGGAAGTTAATTGGTTGATGATCAAATCGTGGTATCCAGTTGATATGCATGAATAGTGAGTATTTAAAATTTGGTGACTGCGTAATTGCTCATTGTAATTTTGCTTGTATTTTTGCGTAGCTTCATTCCAATTTATATCCATCAAGTGATTAATTGCTATTTGGGACTAACACTTATTCCCTTATTATTGACGCTAATTGCTGCCTGCATGATTTATTCCATTGCTATGTTGCAAATTTTAAAATATCGTTGCGAAACGATTACCGATGGTATTGAAGGTATACCAACGATTGATCGTAATTCGATTTTACGTCAAAAATTTCATGAATATATTGAAACACAATTGGAAATCGGACGGTAAGTGTGGTGCCGATGAGTCTAAATTATTTTTTGACATTTATGATACTAATTACATTTTAACTATTTTTTTTTTAAATAGATTTGTACAAATTTTGGACGTATTAACCAGCCCAACGATGTTTTTTATTTTCGTCGTATTTTCGCTGTTAATGTGCTCATTACTTTTTCAAATATCGACGGTATACCAATCTAAAGTGTGATTATAAATTATCTTACATTTTCTTAATTTTCAGATGGAATTGTCTTTGGAGTTATTAGTGCCCTCTACTTTCTTTTTTAATATGTTGGTTTTATTGTTGACTTTTTATTGGCATGCAAATGAGATTGCAGTACATGTAAGTGATTTAAATTTTGGTTCTAATTCTGTTTGGCTCAAATTTTTAAGTTTTTCTGTTTTATTTGCAGAGCAGCGATCTACCGAATTCCATTTATTCTTCTAAGTGGTATTTGTGCCCCAAAAAATTCAAACAACGAATGCTGATTTTTATGATTGGTACACAAAAGCCAATGACACTGTCTGCACTGTACTTCGCAATGAATTTGGATGTTTTTATAAGCGTAACGAAATTTAATCTACCAAACAATTCTAAAATTAATCATAATTAACGATTTTCTTTTTAAATTTTTAGATGTTAAAAGCGACATACAGCTACTTTACGCTATTAACAAATATGTCTAGTCGCCGCTAAAAATTGCTAACTTATCTGTAGTACTTACTCTAAGTAGATGTCAATTTATTGTATAACACCAGCGTTTCTTCTTGTGAAATCGACAAAAAAATAAACGTACCTACCACTCATGTAATTGTACACTTGTATAGATACAGGGATAAATAAATCAATAAACAATATCGATATTCAAGAAGAACTGACATCAGGGTTATTTTTATTTATTTTTTTTTAAATGGTGGCGCAACACACGAAATAAAACGTCCTAGGAACTTCTGCTGAAAATAAACATCATGTAATAATCAGTTAGTATCGTTCGCTAACGCAATCCATTCAAATTGCGTTTTGTGCCTCACTTTCAGCTCCGGCAACAAAATTTTTAGTTGACTTGACTGGGCGAGCAAGTTCTTGAATAAATTAACAATTGCATTATGAAAAGGACTACGAGCTTTACGAAAAATTTTCATAATTACATTGCGTTGATGAAGCATGTAGCAATCATTTTCAATTAATAGTATAGTTCTTACGAGTTGTTGTTGTTAGTCCGATAGCTGAAACCCTCAAAACGAAATTTCGAAAATAAAATGCTCTCTCGGGTCCCAACAAAAGGCTCTCTAGGGTTGAATTACAAAATGAGTATCTAATGCAACAACCATATTCCAATGACATTGTGGTCTCCGGCGTTCCAGTAATGAATTCATATAGCCAGATTCCAAAGAATTTAACTATTATTTTTAAGTTTGCAATGGATGACATCGATAATCACTTCATCAAAACATTTCAAGGCAACAACAAAATCAATAAACCTCACATTTTCATCAAATTTAAACTGCAATCAACCAAAAATGCTATATTATCAACTCTACGCAGCAAAGGTCCAATTACCATACAGCAAGTTCTACCAGAGCATTACGACCCGACATCGCGCCTTAACATCAGTCATCGTTTGACAAAATTTTACTCGAATCTCCTATATCAAGGTCGCAAACTTGTTAAACAAAACAAAATAAACAAAGAATGGTTCAATGGTCACATATTTGCCAAGTTATCTGATGATGCTAATCCGATAATTATCACTGATTTATCGCAATTTGGAGTTTAACCACAGAGAACATATATACAGAGTACCAGAGTCATGGAATGATCTGATGTGTACTAACCAAATATCGAACAAATTGTAGGGGAAATTAATGTACATCCAACGGATAAACCATACATATTCTGAAAATTGTATAGTCTTCTCATTTCTTCTTTCAGATATTGAATTTGAGTTCAGCCAGGCGAATCAAAATATAATAATTATTTTGAATGTGTGCAAACTTCTTTACAAAAGAGAAATAAATTTATTTGAAGAGCATTAGTGTTGGTTTCAAAATAGTTATACCATACAGTACCGAATAAAATATTATAATGAAATTCATACGATACAAAAATATAATTGACCTTTTTCCTTAATTGTCAAACATAGTGAATCAGCAGAAATATCTGTAGGTGTTGCATAATATTGGAATCTTGTTTTCAGTGTTTTAACTAAATAAATTAAATTTTACATTAAATTTAACTTTAGAAACGCTTTTGCGGAATTGTGAAGTTGTTTCCCGAAATATAATTCATTAATTATATTTCTACAACATTAATTTTTAGTTCGGACCACCTACGGATCGTCGATCTTACTTGTCAAATTTTTTTAACGAAAAAGGTCAAATTGACCGATTGGTGAACGCTTTTTTGTTTTTACTGTAAGCAAAATATTCACCCCTATTATGATTGTCGAGTCGTTCATAAATCGACACGACTCTGTGTTGCCTTTTCCTTTTTCGTATTATTTTTATCAAATGAAAAAACGAAAACGCAATACAGAGTCGTGTCGATTGTCGATCGACTCGACAATCATAATAGGGGAGATTATTCCTCATTTCAAACAATTTGGTGGGGGGGGATAAAAAGTGAAAATAACAAAATAATCAACAACGAATGAAATTTACGATCGGAGAGAATATTTGTTCTTTGTTGGTACATTTCATTTTTCTATATTCCTTTTTCAGAGCACTCAATACGATAAAAAATTAATTTAGACAATAACAAATAAATGTACCAACTGGCTTCTCGATCATTCACCCCTATTATGATTGTCGTGTCGATCGACAATCGACACGACTCTGTATTGCGTTTTCTTTTTTCATTTGATAAAAACAATACGAAAAAAGAAAAGACAACACAGAGTCGTGTCGATTGTCGATCGTCGATCGAAATCATAATAGGGGTAATTGTTTTCTTTCTGATTCCACCCATTCCAACGCTGTATGTGTTCGTGTGTTCTTTCTTCACGTTTGTATTATTTTATTTTCGTATGGTTTTTGTTTGTGTTTTAAATTTTTTTTTAAATGTTTTCTCGCAGGATTTTTTCTTTGTTTCCACCCACATGACCGTAATAAAGAGCATTTCTGTTACAAATAAGGAAAATGAAGAAAATGAAAAGTTCTTTAATTGTATTTCGAAATGATCGCTTTTTTTATTGTTCGAGAACTTTCAAATTTTTAATGATTTCGTGTGATATTATTTTCCTTTTGAAACTTATCTGTTGTTGTATGTATAGAATATAAAAAATATTTAACATTGCGACAAGTGCATCTATTCAATGAATATGTGACCTTGGAATTGTTTATTTCTATTCCCTATTGAAAATAAAATACATATTATAGTCCTACAGATCTTAAAAAAAAATTTTTTTAATTGTTCTGCGCAGCTTCCAGTGATGTAGAAAAAAAATTTATAAAAATTTGGATGAGTCGCATTTATCTTAGATAGTAAACCTAATTAAAATAATAAATAATCATTCAAATGTATTATATTTCAGTTTTAATATACAAAACATTCAAAATGTTTATGATTTTATGTTATTATAATCAAATTTCATGTGAAAATTAATAGGTGTAAAAAAATATTGCACGCCTATGGAAACAACGTCAACATTTAATTTTCGGATGGACTAAGGAAAATAAATAACTAAATACCAGTCATATCGATCAAAACCACAATAACGTAAAAAAATTGTTAAATTGCATTAATTCTTCGATTATCGATTTCAAACGATTTTTTAAAATAAAATTATAAAAACATTTTGTGATTCAAAACGTTATAACATATAAATAATAAATAAAATCATATAAATAAAAACCTAACCTAAAAACTGAAGTAAAAATACAACATAAAAATGTAAACAATTAAGCCGAAATAGTACATCACTGTGTATCCGCCATGTTTTTTCTGCGCGAGAACTGTCAGAATTCCAGCGAGATTTGAATACTACTATACCTAGCTATGCCTAAATTCAGAAATGTAAAATTAAAATTAGACTATTTCGGGTTTATATTATGTTTTATTTCAATTTAGTTTTACGAATTTATGCTTAATAAATTGTTTCAGATAAGCTTCGTATATTCAAATTTGACCTTGTAATGTCATACATGGCAACAAACGGAAAACTGCATAAAGCCAAAATCAGTCACCTGTTCGAGGAGGTTTAAGGCTTTCCTTGTAATAATTTCTTAAAATATCCCAATTAATTGCTAAATTTTCGCTTTCGTCAATTATACAATTAGAAACCGGTGAATTAAAAAGAATCTTCATATGTACTAGAAAACATACTAGAATCTTCATACAAAAAAATATTGAGAGTTTTCGTAAAACCAAATGATTCTTTTGTTGAAAATGATTTTTCACTCTTTTGAAATCATATTTTTACAAAAATAACAATTTGAAAGAAACAATCATTTTCACCAAAAGAATCATTTGGTTTTACGAAAACTCTCAATATTTTTTAGTAGAACAAAACCTGCGGCCTAACTATGCAATTCGACGACTATTTTCGACGGCTATCGTTTTGTATTAGAAAGTACAAGAAGAAAAAGGAACACAATAACTATTGTTTTCTCTTTTTTTCCTGCACCTTCTTATACAAAACGATAGCCGTCGAAAATAGTCGTCGAATTGCATAGTAAGGTCCCAGTAAACATTTTCTATAATTATAATCGTGCACTCATCCATACTTAAAAAAATAATTTTCGCTCCCTTCTTTAATCTCTCTCTGCGGAAGGAACAAAAAAAATTTTTTTATTTCTTTCTCCGGGCGGGAACGAAATTCAAAAAAATAAAATATCCCTCCACGTATAAAAAACAAAGGAAAGGGAATGAAATAGCGATCGATTTATTTCTTTTCTAAAGAGAGGAAACAAAAATTTATTTATAAACAACTAAACAAAGGAGAGGAGCGAAAAATAAACAAAATATCGAGAAAGAAAAATTTAGCGTTGACATTTTACTTCAGCATATTGACTGTTTTATACGAAGTGATCATGAAATCTCAGTGTGTTATAAAAATTTTAATTGATTAATTAATATCTAAAGATTAGCTAAAATTCTTATTGAACGTTATAATAAATATTAATATATTTAGCTATGAGGCTGTAGAACGCTTTGAAATAATAGAACAATTTAACAATGCAAATTAAAAGTGAAATTTAATATAGTTTGTGGCATAGCGGTAAAGCACTGGACTAGAGCGACAAAGGTCTTCGGTTCGATTCCCATCCGATTTTTTATTTTTTTTTATTTTTATTATTATTTTTTTAGTATTCATGTAATAACCAAATATTTTACTTTAAATTAAACATTCCGCTTTTTAGTTATTACAGTAATTACTAATTACATAAGAAAATATGTGGTCCGGGTTTATGATTAAACACTACAACAAATTATTTAAAAACTTTTATATTATGAGTTGTAGTAAGCCATGAGAACTTTTCGGTAAAAAAATGTTTTTCTCCCAACGTCTTAAAAGCCTCTTGTTTTAATACTGGTTTTGGGTATTAAAGTTGGCCTTTTTCTTACTATTTTAAAAAATGTGTGTGTTGCTAAGCTACACTTTTAATCCTTGGTGTAAAAGTAGGTACTTTTAATACTAGGAGAAAAATATTATGCGTAGCCGGGCAAAAGCAAAGATTGCGAGTGAAACATAGTCACTTTTAATTCGAATAACACATACTATTTTTTTTCCAACGAATGGTTCATGTCGTGTGGGTTGTGTATTACTAATTATACGAGTAAGTACAAATTATGTAATTAAAACTTCAAAATTGAAACTAATTTTGTTGAAATATTTTGTGAAACTAAGGAGATCATGACTTTTGTTTGGTTTGACTATTGTACGCGTCAAATACAATGCAATAGTCAAACCAAACAAAAGTCATGGTCTCCTTAGTTTCAAAAAATATTTTAACAAAATTAGTTTCAATTTTGAAGTTTTAATTACATAATTTGTACTTACTCGTATAATTAGTAATCACGACATGAACTCTTCGTTGGAGAAAAAATAGTATGTGTTATTCGGATTAAAAGTGACTTTGTTTGACTCGCAATCTTTGCTTTTGCTCGGCTACGCTGCGCTTCGCCTCGCATGCAAATATAATTGCTCGTCAAACAAAGTATCACTTTTAATCCTAATGACACAATGTACTTTTTCTGTCATAAACTTCAAAGCATGCTATGTTCGAAACAATATAAGAATAAAATTAAATAAATTTCCTTAGGTTGATATGGCTTAGTAGAAATGTTTTGGACTACAGCGGCTAAAGTCCAGGGTTCGATTGTGGCCAAGGCATTTTAGTTTTGTTTTTCAATTTATATTTTTTTGACGTGATAACGTCTTACACCGCATGTTCAGAAAATTGACAAGAAATTTTTCCCTTGGTTGTGGGCAATTACTAATCAACTGTAAGCATTACATTTAATTTAAAAATGTGATTTCTCAGGTTAGCCCTTAGGCTTCATGGCTCACACATAATATTATCGAATGATTTCGCGCGATTTAAATCCTTTAACAGCTGTAGTGAGAGAATGGCTCATCCGATCGGAGCAATTCTGAAGCCAATTTTTGCGTAAAGAAACAATGGTGGTTAATTTTTTTTTAAATTAAAATAATTAATCTACACATTAATTTTAATTTTAATTGAATCTACAAAATAGCGATTTACAGGGATTGACCGCACTATAGCGAGAGAACACCCCATCTGACTTGAGTAATTCTGATGCTAATTTGTACATAAAAATATATGGCAGATAATTTAGTTTAAATTAAAATAATTAATCTCAACATGTTATAAACGCTATCACGCAAAACACCTACGGCCGTGTTGATGACACAGCCCACCCCGATTTTTTTATTTTTTTTCTGTCTGTAAGGTTTTTTGTTTGATGTCCCAACGCATGTATAATCGTCCTTAAAAGCCCTTACTCTTTTGGTTTAAGGTCTATTTAAAGTACAATAATCCTTAAAAGCCTTTAATCTTGAGTTATTTTTACTTGGCTAATAAATAACGGTTAAAAAAATATCAAATGGTCAAATGGTGATGGTGGCAGTAGCCGCTTAACATCAACATTATATCGTCGCTTCCAATTAAGAGTATTACGTCTGAAAATTACTAATTTTTTGGAGAGGTCTTAAAATTGATAATGCTAATTTCGACTTAATTTTTTTTAAAATTGCCCAAAAAGTGTGGCAATAATTTTATTTAAAAAAATTAGGCCAAATTTAACATTAAAAACTTGACACGGCTCTCCAAAAAAATTATTGATTTACTGATGTAATACTCTTAATTGGAAGCGACGATATATAAATTGTATCCGTCCTAGGACGGGCTGTACCCCCTAGTAGTTTTATAATTGTGCAAATGGATAGCTACAACGGTAAGTGAGGTTGTATTTAATACTTTTTTGAATAACCAACTTATTTTTGTTAAAATTAGGAAGTGAAAGAAACCATAAACAAAATAGAGTGAAATGTATCGTCCCCACTTGTGGTGCCAGAGCGCATAAATGTTCTTTGAAGTTCTTTAAATTCCCCAAGGACGCTCATTGAACGTCTTTATGGATTGAATCAATCGGACTTAAGGACATTAAAACTAAATATAATTTTGTTTGTGAACGACACTTCGATAAGAAATATATTGGAGCACAAAAATTAACGCTGAACGCTATTCCGGAATTAAATATATCACGTGAAACGGAGTGCTTGACGGATGCCACTTCCACTGGATATCCATGTAGCGATGATTATACTGCGAATACGTCTAGCGCAAATGTTTACCCGAAAGCTTCCAGAACCAGAACTTATTTGTCAATTGGTACGCAAACTGATCCTGATGTAGTTGGCCAACAAAATGAGTTTTTGGAACTCATTAACAAAATTGCATGCTACCATTGCGAATCAAAATGCAATACAGATTTTAACTGTATGAACTGCAGAAACAACGTTAGAGATGTAAAGATGTTCAAAAGCAAATTAATTAAAGCTAGCACTGAAGTCACATTACTAAACCTTAAGAAACGTAAAATTCAACGTAATTTTAATATATTAAAAAAAAAAATACAATAACATACAACGATCGACCATTTATGAAACCATTAACAATTTACCAACGATAAATACTGCTACTAAAAACATCTGTAAACTTCTTCTGAAGCAGGACCACTTCTATAATAATGATGACAAGTTGCTTGCACAGTCGCTTTATTACAAATCCGCAGCTACATACAAATACCTCAGAAATACGCTTTGTCTGAAATTACCTTCGCTATCGTCATTATATGTATAATTGGTCTCCCATTCAATTTATACCTGCTGGTGTAAATGAAATTCTAATTTTGAAGAAAAAAATATTTTTGAAGCGATACCGGAAGAATCTAGACTATGCGTTTTGGGTTTCGATGAAATCAACATAAAAAAAGACTTAACGTTTAATACATTAACGGGAAAGATTGATGGATTTTGTGATGACGGAAACGTAAGGAAAAAGCAATGTGCAACTTCGGCTCTTTTTTTTTAATTAAATCTATTACTGGTGATTGGAAACACGTCTTAGGCTACGTTCTTCTGAATGAATCAATGGACTCGGTGGAACTAGCTAAGTTAATTCGTTCATATATCTGCATATGCGAAGAACGTCTAAATTTGAAAGTTGTTATGGTCACATGTGATCAGGCAGCAACAAACCTAGCAGCTTTTAAATGCCTTGGCATTATGCCGGATAAACCTTACTTTTCCTGTAATAACAAGAAGGTATTTGCGCAATTCGATGCTCCGCATCTATTAAAATCGGCTCGAAATGCTTTACTAAGCAATCAGATTAAGCACTCGGAAAAACATCAAAAAATTAAATTGATGCCGAAGTTGACTATTTCTCATATTAATCCAAATACATTCCAAAAAATGAACGTAAAGTTGGCAGTTCAATTTCTAAGCAAGACCGTAGCTTGTGCTATTAGAACTACGCTGAAGGTAAATTCAATTCAAGTTAATTTTCATAATTATAATGGATTCAATGTTTTATATATCTACATAATACCTACATATGTATTATTATTATTATTATTATTACTATCTTTATTTCAATAAAATAAATACAAAATTAAAATCTAGTTGAAACAACATTATAAAATATGAAATAAAGTACAGCTCCTATAGACATTATGTCTGTAGTGGAGCAATTTAAAACAAATTTTAATTAAAATTTATATAATATTCTTTGTTTACATAATTAACAATAATCTTCAACAAAATACAAGCTCAGTTATTAAAATAGATATATTTAACTACACGACATTTGTATGTATTAAATGTTTTGGTTTTTGTTTTGCAGATTTCACCGGCAACGTTTGGACCTTATCTGGAAAATGCGATTCCAACAGCCAACTTAGTCGAGAGGTTCAATAACATCTTCGACTGCCTCAATTGTCGAAACTTCTCCTCAAAAAATCCTTACGAGCAGCCCCTTCGAAAAGGCAATAATATATATAATTATTTGGTAGAATCGTTAGTTTACCTAAGAAATTTGAAAGTAATTTCACCTAACGAAAATTATTTTAAATTTTTAAAAGGCTTGGAATTGACCATAAATTCTCAATTAATGTTAATTGAGTATTTAGACGAAAATTTTGGAATCGATTATATCCTCACGGGTAAAACAAACCAAGATGCTTTGGAAATTTTTTTTTCAATTCTTCGAGGCAAAGGTGGTTACAATTATACACCAACTAAACACGATATTGGTATCCATTTTGCCATTGTTACTAGTATGAAGCTTCTTTTTAATTCACCGGTTTCTAATTGTATAATTGACGAAAGCGAAAATTTAGCAATTAATTGGGATATTTTAAGAAATGATTACAAGGAAAGCCTTAAACCTCCTCGAACTGGTGAAAATAACGATGGAGAAGAGATTGAGTCAATTCTTAGAACCACAAATATGCCTGAATTAAAAGGAAACGCCATTATTTATTTTGCAGGCTACTGTGCCTATAAAGCAATAAGTTGCGAAAAATGCACTAAACTGTTGTTAAAAAATGAAAAAGAACCAAATATTTCACTAACAGAGACGTTTCTGCATCAAAAAAAATTTAAAAAGGATGTAAGCAGTTTTGGAGCTTTAAAGGCGCCAAATCAACTTTTTGAAAACATTGCTCGGACAATTGTTCAAATTTTTGAATTAAGCTACCAGGCTGAATGCCATTATTCGAATATTTGTCAGAATATAATTGATAAATGTATGTCACAAATAGCAGCATTACACAATTACACCCGATTTTGATCGAAGAATATTTCGAATGTATCGGTCATTTACAGAAGTTGGTTTCTTTTTTTATTTTGGTGCTTCTACGGAAAAACTGTAAATGGTCCGTAACAAACAACGAATTTCAAAAACCACAGAAGCGTTCCAAAAATGTGAAACAGCCGTCGTCCGCAGCGTCAAAAAAATTAAAAATTTTAAATACTTGAAATAAAAAAAAAATATTTTTTCATTAACTGAACTGTTATTTTTTAAGAATTCTTCTATATCAATGACTTCATTTAAAATGGTGTGCATGTGACTATATTCGCTGTTATTTTGCTTCCTACAAGAGATCAGGAATTCGCATTAAACTCTTGATCTCGTGGTTGAATAAAACCCTGTATGTGAAATCTTCATTGCCTTTTGGGCCATATGTATATCTCACGGATGCATCTTCTCGAGGCCAAGGGAAGCTGAGAAATGTACCATGAATACAGTTTCCCCTCCGAATATCATGCGCTCTGCAAGAGTGCAAATGAGAGCCAGGTGACTGGTTTTGGCTTTACACACAAAAAAATAAAAGGTCACCACAACACCGAATCGGTGTTACATAGTGTCCCACCGAGGGGATATTTATAATTTGAATCCAATCGGATATTATAATAAAAATGGCATAAAATACATTTGGATAAAAACTTTTACACCGCATAAAACCCAAACAGGAACATTCATCTTTAGGAAAACACCTTGAGGTGCATTTTATTAAATCCAAAAGGAGTTTTTATAAAAATTTATCTTTTCGGATAGGTAAAAATATTTATCCATTGATGCGTATTTAATTTTATAAAATATATTCAGTTGGAGAAAAATAAAATACTTTTTCGGATAAAAAACCAATTAACACCGCACATTTTTTGAGTGTATGGTTTTTATCCCATTGGTATTTTTTAATCCGAAGATTGTAAGAGAATTGAATCTTCTCATCAGGCCGCTGCGACTAGACTGATTGTATTTGTATCACAATTTAAATTCTATTATACAGAAGAAATATGCAGGTTGCTTTAGCGAATTTAACTAATACAGCCAAAATCTCTTACAATTTTACTGTTTCACGAAAACTCCAAACGGTGTAAATATTTACTCCAATAGAACGAAATAATCTCTGGGAAGTACCTTTTAAAAAAATCCGCTGTTGACAACTTTTGCGTTTACTCCGAACGGTGCAAAAGTATACTGTTCGATCCTTTTGGATATTTTAAAATTTGTACCCGATCTTGCGGAGTTAATATGGTACTATTGGATAAAAAATAAAGTTTTTTTCGGATAAAATTCCATTCACACCGCAATATTTTTTTGTGTGTATGCAGTTTTCCGTTTGTTGGCATTTATGACATTACAAGGTCAAATTTTAATATACGAAGCTTATCTGAAACAATTTATTAAGCATAAATTCATAAAACTAAATTGAAATAAAACATAATATAAATCCGAAATAGTCTACTTTTAATTTTACATTTCTGAATTTAGGCATAGGTATCTATTAGGTTGTTCAGAAATTAATGCAGGTTTTCAACCATTTTATTTAAAACGACATATCTCAGTTTAGAATAAATTTTATTAATCGAAATAAGAACCATTAGAATCTACACATTGTTGCCAACAAGATACAAGTTTATTAATTCCAGTTGCATAGAATTCTGAAGTTCTGGAAGCGACGAATTCTTCGAAGGCATTTTTTGCGGCTGTTTGGTCGTTGAATACTTTTCCTTGTAAGAAGGGGTCGAGATGCTTGAAAAAGTGGTAGTCGGTTGGCGAGAGGTCTGGTGAGTATGGTGGATGAGGCAGAGCTTCGTAGCCAAGTTGGTTCAACTTCTGCAGCGTCGGTTGTGCAACATGTGGTCGAGCATTATCGTGCACAAGAATTGGGCCCTTCCTATTGACTAATGCTGGACGCAGACGTTTTAGTTCTTTGTGCATTTTGTCAATTTGTTGACAATATTTCGCTGCTGTGATATTTTCGCCAGGATTCAAGAAGCTGTAGTGGATAATTCCGGCTGACGACCACCAAACAGTCACCATGGTCTTTTTTGATGCAGCTCAGGTTTGGAGAAGTGTTTAGGGACTTTGCCACGGTCCAACCACTGCGCTGAACGTCGTCGTTTGTCGTATAGAATCCACTTTTCATCGCACGTGACAATGCGATCGAGAAATGGTTCGTTTTTGTTGCGCAAAACAAGTGAAGAGCAAACTTCTTAACGGCGATTTTTTTAGTTTTCGTTCAATTCGTGTGGCACCCATTTGTCGAGCTTCTTCGACTTTCCAATTCGGCTCAAATGTTCCGAAATTAATCCAATACTTACGCCTAGGTCCCCTGCAAGCTCTCGAACAGTCGTGCGTGGGTTTGCTTCCACCAAAGCCTTCAATTCATCGTCGTCAAAGGCAGAGGGACGTCCGCGACCTTTCTCATCTTCAAGACTGAGTTCACCACGACGAAATCCTTGGGCCCAAACTTCATTGATGTTTCGAGCCGTTTGTGCTGCACTGCGGCCGAGTTTAAATTCATACAAGTAAATTTGGCAAAATTCTTAGTTCTAAAAATAGACAAAACTACAATTTAGATTAGAAATAGATTATGTGATAAGAAAGAGCCTAAAATAAGCTTTAAAATGACTTATAATGTTAAACTCTTTGCGTAATTCTTTATTATTGAAAAGTTGTTGAAACAAATAAAATCATAAAACCTGCATTAATTTCTGAACAACCTAATAATAGGAGAATATCATGAATATATCCATCGTGAAATCAAACAAAGGTAATGATAAATTATTCGTTGATGGATATTGTTATCATTTAAGTAGAAAAACCAAGGAAACGTTCAATTGGGTTAGTGCGGAACAACAAAAATATAAGTGTTAAGATCGTGCTATAATAACCCACACTATGGAAAATAAACATAAAATTAGCTGAAAAATTTTTGTAGCTGAAGCAAATTATACTGTCAAATTCCAATCTAGTAATTCAAATCAGCCACCATCGATTATAACAAGAGAATCCATAGTAAATACTTCCAATGACACTCGCATTTACCTTCCATCAATACAAGCACAAAAAATTAAAATACAACGCGCTCGCCGTAATAAAATAAAGGAACCAGTTACTATTGAAGCTATTAATATTCCAGAAAATCTTCGGTATGTTGATGGAGAGCTGTTTGGTCTAAATGAAGAAGAGTTCGATGGCGATAAAATTATTTTATTGGGAACTATTTCATCGTTAAAACTTCTCGCTGAACCTCTCGAAACATTTTGTATATAACAATATGCAAGATTTTGTATTGTGAAGTTTTGTAATGCGAGATTTTGTAATGCGGGATTTTGTAATGCGAGATTTTGAAATGCGAGATTTAGTAGCGCTGCCCAATAATACTCGTGATTTAGAAATACTTCAAAATCGGGTGGTTAAAACGATTTTGAAACTTCCAATTTTAACCTCAAAAAAACCCATTTATTCCATTTCGGTTTTACCTCTAAGGGTTATTAACCAGTACGAGATTTTAATGTTTAATAAAAAAATTATTTTGGGTAAGCTTAATTTTGATTTGCAAATTAGTTATGTGAATGAGGTCCATTCGTATCCTACCCGAGTACAACAAAGAGTTGGTATCTATATTAATAGGTACAGAAGTGAAAGAGGGTCCAGAAACCCTTTCTATAAAGGTTTTGTATTATTTAACACTCTGCCGCCGCTTTTGAGAACTCTTCCCAGTTTGGCCAAATTTAAATTAGAATAGAAGAAATTTTTATTATCTAACTGGAAAGCTGAACCCTAGCGATGTTTTTCTTAGAGCTGAGCGGAGCAAACGAATTTCCACAAATGTCTGTTCTCTTTTTCATTAATTAACTATAAATTTGCTTTATTAATGAATTTCTAAAAAATTGTAAACTACTACATGTGTTATTATTTGGGAGAGCGAGGACAGTTAATAATTGTAAACGGAATTTAATATTACTTGATTTATTTTGAAATGTATTCTAGATGAGATCAATCAATAACTATGAAAGTTAATAATCTAAACTAATAGCATAATTGTCACCCTGCAATTGTATGTAATGTATATATTGTTACGTGATTTGTATATTTAATTGAATGGAGAAAGAAAAATGTTAAATTTTTTTTTATTATATTTTTTATATGTACCTAATTTAGTAAGGATGCCTTTACAATCTGTTACAAATTTTTGTAAAAAATTTTTGGATTGTTTAATGAGAAAAGAAAGATAAATAAAAAATCCCGAAAAATAATGTCCGGAAAATTCAAATACGGAAAAATAAAATACTGAAAAACCAAAACATGAAAAGCAAAATCTTGAGACACGAAATCCCGAAAAATCCCAAAAATATCGAAAATAGTGAAGCCAGGGATTACCCTCCATTAGGCAGGCAAATAAACCCTCTTGAAGTTATCCCAGACTTTCATTGTAGAAAAATTTGAAATTATTGAAGTTTTATAATTATAAACAATTTTTGAAAAATTATTTTAATTCGTTGTTACCTTGGAAGATGAGAGTGTCCGCCCCAAACTCCCGCTTTGATAATTTATTAAAATTCCAATATTATTAGAAATTAGAACGTTTTTCAACAATTTGTGTTTGTTTAATAATTATTCACATATTAAAATAGAGAATTCCAAAAGCCGCTTAACATTGGTTCTCTCCGCGCAACGATGAAATCATGTATTATTATTATTGTTAAAGGGCCACGTGGGCGTTCAGCCACCTCACATTGCGACCTAAAAGATATATTCTCAGGCTCTTAATGAACCTGATAATACTGCCGGCCGGTATGCGATACATACTATCTGGGCTAATTGCTCTCCCTTCTAGATTTTTACTACAGAATTTACTTCTGCTACACTCAGAGAAAAAATATGATAAATGAATGATTGGAATTATTTTGTTATGATCTAGGAAATCATATTCAACTATATTTGATATATCCTAATATATTATAATAATAAATATCATTTATCTAATTACTAGAATTATGTATGATAAATTTTATTAAAATATGATAAATGCAATAATTTTCGACTTTAATGATTGCAACAATCATGCAATAAGATTTAATATAATTGAGACAATCATATAGTATGGTTTTATATATGATCTGCAATATTTAAATATGGTTAGAACAATCATAATACAATAGGGTCTATCATAATAGAATTAGGTCTATCAAAACAAAATAAAGTTTATTGGAAATTATTTGTATCTCCTCGTGTTTGCTACGGTCATATCAAATTGAATTTGTACTCTAACAAGGTGCAATTATCACCTAATCTCGTGAGAAGTCTTAAATAAAGAAAATATTATAACAATTAAAAAATAAATTATTTTGTTTAATTAATTTATTATTAACGTTAATAGTTAAAAAGTGTTTTAGTGATGTTAGTAGTTTTGAAACCTAAAAGTGAATTTTTAGTAGAACAAATTGTGACTAAACCTTATAAGGGGGTAATTGTGTCTTGCAGTAGAAAACTACGGCATGTAAGTAATTTTTTTTTATACTACAGACAGCATTAAACACCGTATTGATTATTGAACCATTTTTCTTTCTGAATGTTTGCTCGTTCAGTGTTATTAATTATTAAAATAAAGGGTGTTTCTAATTATTTAATGTGTGTTTGGAATACAATTTTTCTTAAAACAATACAATTGTACATAAATAGTTTTTGAGCATACAAATTTAATTTTCTAAAATAGATTCAAAAGAAGTAAAATAGACATAATTTTGCAATTACATTTAAAATTGTATTCCACTAAACAAAGTTTTAGCCCTTAAAAACAAATTTATTCAAAAACTATCCACCTATTTCGGCTGAAATCGGCAAACCAATTACGCTTGTAATAGAGGAACGGAAGAACGTATCTGGGGTGATAATTGAATATATCATTAATCGCAACTTAAATAAATTTTAAGTAGTTTTATTAGAATCAAAATATAAATATTTGTCATTGAGATTTCTTTAGGTTTTTTAAGGGCGATTCTACAAAATTCGCGAAATTGTGCAGACATTATTTCCAAAAGAGCTACACTGCCGTATTAAGGAAAAAAGTCACAAATGCCAAAAGTTGAAAAATGTGTTAGGGGCATATTTGGATTCTGCAAATAAATACCTGTCTTTCTGCTTTATTAAACAGCTAAATATCCTGCATCAAATTCCATAAAATCACATTATTTAATAGTCAGGGGCCTTACTATGCAATTCGACGACTATTTTCGACGGCTATCGTTTTGTATAAGAAGGTGCAGGAAGAAAAAAGAAAACAATAGTTACTGTGTTCCTTTTTCTTCTTGTAATTTCTAATACAAAACGATAGCCGTCGAAAATAGTCGTCGAATTGCATAGTAAGGCCCCAGGTTTCATATTAAGACAAGGCAAACAAAAATAGTTAAATTGAAATTACACAAAACTACAAAAAGGCAAATGTGACTTTTTTCTTAGTAAGGCAGCAGGAGAAGTACTTTATTCCATCTTCAGGAGTTTGCATTGCCAAAGGTAATATAATATAATTTGCATTAAAGTATATTATAAGAATGCTCAGTGAAGTTATTTTTATTTTCAGGAAAACTATTCAATATTTACAGCAATTCCAGCTCACCTTTCTTGCTCTGAATTAATAAAAAGATGATCCATGTCATCAACTGCTACCTTAACCATCTCAAATAATGTGAAATATCGAATTTAGGTAAATTAATAATAAGCTCTTGCGCTGATATATACCCATTTCTATGATGACATTGACTATTTAAAATGTAGATGACTGCGGGGAGCTTTACGAAAACACTGCAGGTAAAAAATAATAGTAAATAGAATTAATTTATTAACACATATAGCAACATTTGAAGATTTTAACCTGTTTTATTCATTAAAAGCGGAATTAATTTCTAAATTGATTAGTTGCATAAATTACTTGCATCTTGTAACAATATTAATAAATATTTTTCCACTATTTCCCGATGATCATTGGTGCTACCCTAAAACATCCAAATATTGACACCTTTGAGCAGTGGAATTTTCGAAAAAATTATTGATTAAACCAGATTATCTTTGTATATCTTTAGCCCACGCCAAACTAATCTTTATAAGTGGTTAATAAATTAAAGGCCAAGAATAATTTTTAATTTTAATTTAAAAATTCGTTCTTTTAAAACACTAAGGCAACAAAATTAACCTAAATTTCTCGTAATTTTTTGCCAAGATGGTGTTTTGAAAAAACGAAAATTCGGCACAATTTTCATATAATTATTACATAAAAATTTAAAAAATTGTCTCGTGCATTTTTAACGTAAAATTGTTTTGTTTGACTTAGCTTGGCACTAGGACCGCAGAATAAATGTGGCAAATCAAATTAGATATGACTGTTTGGTGGTTGTTACCCACGATGCCATTAGACAAAGTTCATTCAAACTAATTTAAAAAAAAAAAAAAGAAATCAGAGATATTTCAAGATGGCCATACTTTTAAAGTCCTATGTTGTATATAGCTAGTATTAGTCAAGCAAAAAATGTTTTGACGAATTTATCTTAATTCAATAATATTTCTATTTACAGATGAACGACTAGAGCTTAGTTTAGTACTTCTGCCGTACATTCTTCCACGGAAAGAGGAATCAGAAAGGAAATTCTCGCTTTTCTAAAAAATTAATTCCAAATTCATTTATAACTATACCTATATAGGCTATATTTTAATTACATCAAAAACTACAACCTATTTTTTCTACAGAAACCAGTTGAAGCGGCCGAAACGGAGGGAAATACTGAATTTCTCAAAATTATTTTTATACGTGAACCTTTAGAAATAATTCATGTGTGAGTTTTGCGTGAAAACGTACATGTTTACGAATGCTTTAGAACCATTAACTACTATACCTTTAATTGTTTGGGTATAAATGCTAAAAGCTCAACCAGCGAAAAATTATAAATTAAGGAATTTTAATGACACTAATTTTTCTTAATTTTTTGACATTCGAACCAGCGAAAAATTATAAATTTAATAAGAGCCTAAACACAAAAAAAAAAATAAAAACTATTTGTTATTGTTTATGTGCAATACAAAATGGGGCTACATAATTTGCGAGCACAAAATGATCACATTTCTTATCCTTTAGAAAAAATGCATTAGAAAAATGTTGTTAAATCAACAATTAAATTATTTCAGTCGGTTAAATCTAGAAAAATAAAAATAAAATAGTAAAATTATTGAGTAATTGCTATGAAATTAAACAAAAATCTTGAATATAATTATTTGTCTCAGCCAGGGTAGATTTTCGATTTAAACTTGCCGAGGTTTAAGTTAAAGTGGAAGATATTCATGATCTAACAAGACCAAAAATTTGTAGCAGGGTGGCAAGAAAACCTAGTGGGATAAGATTCTACGTGATGTTAACAACAAATTTTTGTACCACATGCGAAATGTCATAGAGACTAAACAAAAACTGACCATTTGCATTATGTAATTACACAAAAATAATTTAAAGTTAATTGATTTACTATTTTAGTTTGATTTGTTTCCATACTGCACAAATAATAATGAGAAAAAAGTTGTGGGTACAAATAATCTTGACCAAAACTAAACTATTTGTAATTTCTCCTATAAGAACTAAAATTTTAAAAAAAATTTCATTGAAATTATATAAAGCAGGGTAATTAAGTTTATTGAATTAAAATTAATGTTTTCAAAAAGTTTATTATGTATGTATATAATTTTTAAAGTTGTTTGAGTTACGCTGCATCAAAAATTTAGCAGGTGCAAATAATTTTGACTATGATAAGTATCTTTTGCATCAACATTTTTTTTGGATTTGACATTTTTTAAGTGACTTTACTTTTTGGCTAGGAGAGAATACAGAAGTTCTATTTACCGCATTTTTAAGTTTTGTTAATTCTTAATTTTAAAGTTTATAATTTTTCGCTGGTCGCCACTTAACTATCCAACATTTTGCGAAAATATGTGCATGGCCTTCATACAGAAAGCTATATAAAACGTCACCAAAGACGTATTCGAAGATAATACTTCCTATTTTTCTAATGAATTACTAAATTCTTTAATTTTAAGTTTAGTTTAACTAATGAATTTGGCTCAACATACTGGTTTTGTATGTGGCAGTCTAATGCTTGGTTTCACAAAAACAGGCAAACTCCAATTAATAAATATTTCAACTCTTTCTTCTGCGAATTGCGATTTATTTCAATTTCTTAAACGCACGCTAATTTTATTTCGTTTTTACATGAAAATTTTGACTGGAGAGCTATATTCAGCTGCCCAATTTCGTTCAGCTAATTATTTAACTGAAGGCTAAATATTTCTATGTAAAATAAAGTTATAATTAACTTGCATTGAATTTTTATTGTGAAATAAAATGAAATTTCATAAAAGAACAAAGGGAGGAAATATTATTTAACTAGAGATTGGTTATTTTTTTGTGAAACCGGGCATAATGGAAATAAAAAATCTGGAAATTTTACAGAAATATAAGTTTGCGCGACAAGAGAAATAGTTTAGCACTAATTTCATAGATTTCGGAAATATTATTCTAAAGAAAGGACCAGTAATCCACTTAAATGGTATTCCTAAATTGGTTTTTGTTAAATGGTTACTGAAATATAAAACTGTAAAATATATTTGGTGATTACACGAATTAAATATTTGATTCAAGTTAAAGTAGAAAAGAAAATTATTAAGAGAATTTGGCTGTGTTAATATAATTCGCTAATACAACCTGCGCAGTTCATTCTGTATAATATAGATTGAAAATTGTGATACAATCAGTCCAGTCGCCGCGGCCTGATAAGAGATTGATTTTTTCATAATCATAATCTGATCAGTTCGAACTTGGATTAAATTCTAATACAATTTTCGGAACATATTAACTTCAAATAAATTAAAAATTAGAAATATAAAACGGAATATTTTAGTTGTGTTCAACATTTGGAAAATTTAGGTTTCAATTATCATTATTACGGTTTTGAAATTGAATTTGTGGAGCAATTTTAAACAATCATATGACTAAAAGTTTTATGAAAAATTTTGTGAACTTATATATGTTAAATATAAAAATATAAAAATAAAAAAATATTTCGTTTAAACCTCTAATTTGGATATAACAATACTATGTGTACTGTACGATAAATTAATTCAAAATAAATGTACATTTCATAAACTATAGAATATGTTTTGTTATT
This sequence comes from Tipula helvola, assembly GCA_963556165.1. NCBI lineage: Eukaryota > Metazoa > Arthropoda > Insecta > Diptera > Tipulidae > Tipula > Tipula helvola. Next base: position 136,247,743 of record OY744483.1, read on the forward strand.
TAGTAAAACTTTTTACACTTTCTGTCGTAGGCACTTGGCGAAACACACTTAATACACACATTTTTAAATTTTTTTAAAAACACTTGTTAAATATTTCGCAAAATTACAAAAGGTTTAAAAAATCACTCGATCGATTTCGGCTTATTAGGCCATCATCAGGAGTGTAGATACTCCTGATGATGGCCTAATAAGCCGAAATCGATCGAGTGACTTTTTAAACCTTTTGTAATTTTGCAAAATATTTAACAAGTGTTTTTAAAAAAAATTAAAAATGTGTGTATTATAATATATATGGTATGATAGCTGCTATCACAGCCGCAGTATACTTCATTAATTGGTACGATAACAACTATCACAGCATCTGATGGGCTTTATCATATGAACATACTAAATTCAATTAATTTATTGATAACAACTATCATAATATCTGAATTGTCTTATCATCTCCAAATGATAAATTCAATTATATTATTGATACGATCCATCACAATAGCGATATATGTAATCATGGATATGGTTAATTCAATAATATTTGCATAATAACGTGCATAATTTATTAAATAGATACAATCATTATTATTAATTGTATACATCAAGGTATGATTTTCTTAATTATAGCATCTAATCATAAATATGATGGTCACTTTTATGATCAGCTCAATCATATTTTTTCTCTGAGTGTAGAAAGACGGTAGCATTGGGACACAAGGACATCGAGAGATCAGCCTCACTCCCGTATATTCCTATTTATTTTTACTCGTACGAGTTGCTGGGAATAGAAAGTCGCTTGTAGGTCACCCAGCTTCATTACAGGAAAGCTAAATAAAACTGGAGGGTACCTGGTATCCAGAGTACGCATATTTGGACTGATTAACCTATCAGCGACATATGCTGTTCCACCTTAGATTAGGGTTTTTTGTCAAGGATTTCTCCTTTAGCGCCGTACTTTAAACTGTGCCAAATGGCCACGATGTGCCAAATGGCCTTAGTTACCAGTGTTTGCCCCGAGGAGGCAGCACATATACTTGCACTCAGAGAAAAAATATGATTGAGCTGATCATAAAAGTGACCATCATATTTATGATTAGATGCTATAATTAAGAAAATCATACCTTGATGTATACAATTAATAATAATGATTGTATCTATTTAATAAATTATGCACGTTATTATGCAAATATTATTGAATTAACCATATCCATGATTACATATATCGCTATTGTGATGGATCGTATCAATAATATAATTGAATTTATCATTTGGAGATGATAAGACAATTCAGATATTATGATAGTTGTTATCAATAAATTAATTGAATTTAGTATGTTCATATGATAAAGCCCATCAGATGCTGTGATAGTTGTTATCGTACCAATTAATGAAGTATACTGCGGCTGTGATAGCAGCTATCATACCATATATATTATAATACACACATTTTTAATTTTTTTTAAAAACACTTGTTAAATATTTTGCAAAATTACAAAAGGTTTAAAAAGTCACTCGATCGATTTCGGCTTATTAGGCCATCATCAGGAGTATCTACACTCCTGATGATGGCCTAATAAGCCGAAATCGATCGAGTGATTTTTTAAACCTTTTGTAATTTTGCGAAATATTTAACAAGTGTTTTTAAAAAAATTTAAAAATGTGTGTATTAAGTGTGTTTCGCCAAGTGCCTACGACAGAAAGTGTAAAAAGTTTTACTAAATAACAAAACATATTCTATAGTTTATGAAATGTACATTTATTTTGAATTAATTTATCGTACAGTACACATAGTATTGTTATATCCAAATTAGAGGTTTAAACGAAATATTTTTTTATTTTTATATTTTTATATTTAACATATATAAGTTCACAAAATTTTTCATAAAACTTTTAGTCATATGATTGTTTAAAATTGCTCCACAAATTCAATTTCAAAACCGTAATAATGATAATTGAAACCTAAATTTTCCAAATGTTGAACACAACTAAAATATTCCGTTTTATATTTCTAATTTTTAATTTATTTGAAGTTAATATGTTCCGAAAATTGTATTAGAATTTAATCCAAGTTCGAACTGATCAGATTATGATTATGAAAAAATCAATCTCTTATCAGGCCGCGGCGACTGGACTGATTGTATCACAATTTTCAATCTATATTATACAGAATGAACTGCGCAGGTTGTATTAGCGAATTATATTAACACAGCCAAATTCTCTTAATAATTTTCTTTTCTACTTTAACTTGAATCAAATATTTAATTCGTGTAATCACCAAATATATTTTACAGTTTTATATTTCAGTAACCATTTAACAAAAACCAATTTAGGAATACCATTTAAGTGGATTACTGGTCCTTTCTTTAGAATAATATTTCCGAAATCTATGAAATTAGTGCTAAACTATTTCTCTTGTCGCGCAAACTTATATTTCTGTAAAATTTCCAGATTTTTTATTTCCATTATGCCCGGTTTCACAAAAAAATAACCAATCTCTAGTTAAATAATATTTCCTCCCTTTGTTCTTTTATGAAATTTCATTTTATTTCACAATAAAAATTCAATGCAAGTTAATTATAACTTTATTTTACATAGAAATATTTAGCCTTCAGTTAAATAATTAGCTGAACGAAATTGGGCAGCTGAATATAGCTCTCCAGTCAAAATTTTCATGTAAAAACGAAATAAAATTAGCGTGCGTTTAAGAAATTGAAATAAATCGCAATTCGCAGAAGAAAGAGTTGAAATATTTATTAATTGGAGTTTGCCTGTTTTTGTGAAACCAAGCATTAGACTGCCACATACAAAACCAGTATGTTGAGCCAAATTCATTAGTTAAACTAAACTTAAAATTAAAGAATTTAGTAATTCATTAGAAAAATAGGAAGTATTATCTTCGAATACGTCTTTGGTGACGTTTTATATAGCTTTCTGTATGAAGGCCATGCACATATTTTCGCAAAATGTTGGATAGTTAAGTGGCGACCAGCGAAAAATTATAAACTTTAAAATTAAGAATTAACAAAACTTAAAAATGCGGTAAATAGAACTTCTGTATTCTCTCCTAGCCAAAAAGTAAAGTCACTTAAAAAATGTCAAATCCAAAAAAAATGTTGATGCAAAAGATACTTATCATAGTCAAAATTATTTGCACCTGCTAAATTTTTGATGCAGCGTAACTCAAACAACTTTAAAAATTATATACATACATAATAAACTTTTTGAAAACATTAATTTTAATTCAATAAACTTAATTACCCTGCTTTATATAATTTCAATGAAATTTTTTTTAAAATTTTAGTTCTTATAGGAGAAATTACAAATAGTTTAGTTTTGGTCAAGATTATTTGTACCCACAACTTTTTTCTCATTATTATTTGTGCAGTATGGAAACAAATCAAACTAAAATAGTAAATCAATTAACTTTAAATTATTTTTGTGTAATTACATAATGCAAATGGTCAGTTTTTGTTTAGTCTCTATGACATTTCGCATGTGGTACAAAAATTTGTTGTTAACATCACGTAGAATCTTATCCCACTAGGTTTTCTTGCCACCCTGCTACAAATTTTTGGTCTTGTTAGATCATGAATATCTTCCACTTTAACTTAAACCTCGGCAAGTTTAAATCGAAAACCTACCCTGGCTGAGACAAATAATTATATTCAAGATTTTTGTTTAATTTCATAGCAATTACTCAATAATTTTACTATTTTATTTTTATTTTTCTAGATTTAACCGACTGAAATAATTTAATTGTTGATTTAACAACATTTTTCTAATGCATTTTTTCTAAAGGATAAGAAATGTGATCATTTTGTGCTCGCAAATTATGTAGCCCCATTTTGTATTGCACATAAACAATAACAAATAGTTTTTATTTTTTTTTTGTGTTTAGGCTCTTATTAAATTTATAATTTTTCGCTGGTTCGAATGTCAAAAAATTAAGAAAAATTAGTGTCATTAAAATTCCTTAATTTATAATTTTTCGCTGGTTGAGCTTTTAGCATTTATACCCAAACAATTAAAGGTATAGTAGTTAATGGTTCTAAAGCATTCGTAAACATGTACGTTTTCACGCAAAACTCACACATGAATTATTTCTAAAGGTTCACGTATAAAAATAATTTTGAGAAATTCAGTATTTCCCTCCGTTTCGGCCGCTTCAACTGGTTTCTGTAGAAAAAATAGGTTGTAGTTTTTGATGTAATTAAAATATAGCCTATATAGGTATAGTTATAAATGAATTTGGAATTAATTTTTTAGAAAAGCGAGAATTTCCTTTCTGATTCCTCTTTCCGTGGAAGAATGTACGGCAGAAGTACTAAACTAAGCTCTAGTCGTTCATCTGTAAATAGAAATATTATTGAATTAAGATAAATTCGTCAAAACATTTTTTGCTTGACTAATACTAGCTATATACAACATAGGACTTTAAAAGTATGGCCATCTTGAAATATCTCTGATTTCTTTTTTTTTTTTTTAAATTAGTTTGAATGAACTTTGTCTAATGGCATCGTGGGTAACAACCACCAAACAGTCATATCTAATTTGATTTGCCACATTTATTCTGCGGTCCTAGTGCCAAGCTAAGTCAAACAAAACAATTTTACGTTAAAAATGCACGAGACAATTTTTTAAATTTTTATGTAATAATTATATGAAAATTGTGCCGAATTTTCGTTTTTTCAAAACACCATCTTGGCAAAAAATTACGAGAAATTTAGGTTAATTTTGTTGCCTTAGTGTTTTAAAAGAACGAATTTTTAAATTAAAATTAAAAATTATTCTTGGCCTTTAATTTATTAACCACTTATAAAGATTAGTTTGGCGTGGGCTAAAGATATACAAAGATAATCTGGTTTAATCAATAATTTTTTCGAAAATTCCACTGCTCAAAGGTGTCAATATTTGGATGTTTTAGGGTAGCACCAATGATCATCGGGAAATAGTGGAAAAATATTTATTAATATTGTTACAAGATGCAAGTAATTTATGCAACTAATCAATTTAGAAATTAATTCCGCTTTTAATGAATAAAACAGGTTAAAATCTTCAAATGTTGCTATATGTGTTAATAAATTAATTCTATTTACTATTATTTTTTACCTGCAGTGTTTTCGTAAAGCTCCCCGCAGTCATCTACATTTTAAATAGTCAATGTCATCATAGAAATGGGTATATATCAGCGCAAGAGCTTATTATTAATTTACCTAAATTCGATATTTCACATTATTTGAGATGGTTAAGGTAGCAGTTGATGACATGGATCATCTTTTTATTAATTCAGAGCAAGAAAGGTGAGCTGGAATTGCTGTAAATATTGAATAGTTTTCCTGAAAATAAAAATAACTTCACTGAGCATTCTTATAATATACTTTAATGCAAATTATATTATATTACCTTTGGCAATGCAAACTCCTGAAGATGGAATAAAGTACTTCTCCTGCTGCCTTACTAAGAAAAAAGTCACATTTGCCTTTTTGTAGTTTTGTGTAATTTCAATTTAACTATTTTTGTTTGCCTTGTCTTAATATGAAACCTGGGGCCTTACTATGCAATTCGACGACTATTTTCGACGGCTATCGTTTTGTATTAGAAATTACAAGAAGAAAAAGGAACACAGTAACTATTGTTTTCTTTTTTCTTCCTGCACCTTCTTATACAAAACGATAGCCGTCGAAAATAGTCGTCGAATTGCATAGTAAGGCCCCTGACTATTAAATAATGTGATTTTATGGAATTTGATGCAGGATATTTAGCTGTTTAATAAAGCAGAAAGACAGGTATTTATTTGCAGAATCCAAATATGCCCCTAACACATTTTTCAACTTTTGGCATTTGTGACTTTTTTCCTTAATACGGCAGTGTAGCTCTTTTGGAAATAATGTCTGCACAATTTCGCGAATTTTGTAGAATCGCCCTTAAAAAACCTAAAGAAATCTCAATGACAAATATTTATATTTTGATTCTAATAAAACTACTTAAAATTTATTTAAGTTGCGATTAATGATATATTCAATTATCACCCCAGATACGTTCTTCCGTTCCTCTATTACAAGCGTAATTGGTTTGCCGATTTCAGCCGAAATAGGTGGATAGTTTTTGAATAAATTTGTTTTTAAGGGCTAAAACTTTGTTTAGTGGAATACAATTTTAAATGTAATTGCAAAATTATGTCTATTTTACTTCTTTTGAATCTATTTTAGAAAATTAAATTTGTATGCTCAAAAACTATTTATGTACAATTGTATTGTTTTAAGAAAAATTGTATTCCAAACACACATTAAATAATTAGAAACACCCTTTATTTTAATAATTAATAACACTGAACGAGCAAACATTCAGAAAGAAAAATGGTTCAATAATCAATACGGTGTTTAATGCTGTCTGTAGTATAAAAAAAAATTACTTACATGCCGTAGTTTTCTACTGCAAGACACAATTACCCCCTTATAAGGTTTAGTCACAATTTGTTCTACTAAAAATTCACTTTTAGGTTTCAAAACTACTAACATCACTAAAACACTTTTTAACTATTAACGTTAATAATAAATTAATTAAACAAAATAATTTATTTTTTAATTGTTATAATATTTTCTTTATTTAAGACTTCTCACGAGATTAGGTGATAATTGCACCTTGTTAGAGTACAAATTCAATTTGATATGACCGTAGCAAACACGAGGAGATACAAATAATTTCCAATAAACTTTATTTTGTTTTGATAGACCTAATTCTATTATGATAGACCCTATTGTATTATGATTGTTCTAACCATATTTAAATATTGCAGATCATATATAAAACCATACTATATGATTGTCTCAATTATATTAAATCTTATTGCATGATTGTTGCAATCATTAAAGTCGAAAATTATTGCATTTATCATATTTTAATAAAATTTATCATACATAATTCTAGTAATTAGATAAATGATATTTATTATTATAATATATTAGGATATATCAAATATAGTTGAATATGATTTCCTAGATCATAACAAAATAATTCCAATCATTCATTTATCATATTTTTTCTCTGAGTGTGCGAATTGTGGCCCGTACACAATTGTACACATCATGCAGTTGCCTAATACATGACCAGAACAACCCACGTGATGCGCACCCTATTATCTACTCAACTTTTATTCCCCCCTCCAATAGACGCCATACCACCATGAAATTATGTAGCATCCTTTTGTTATCAAATTATAGTTGATCGTATTTAATAAAAATCGAATAAGGTTTTCTGGTAATGCCAAGCATTGCCTAAGCGGCTTTGAGGAGTATTTATATTTCAGCAGTGAAACATAAACGTTTTGAAACATTTTTGACGTTTTTTGACATTCTTACGCAAAGCGTGCTAAGTGGCTTTCGGGAGTTCTCAAAACGTTCTAATTTGTAAGAATGTTGAAATTTTAATAAATCGTCGATGTAAGGGCTTGGGGCGACCAAATCCATTCTGTAAGTTATAAAACGAATTAAAACAACTGTGCAAAAGTTTGTTTTATAAAATTTTTTTTTGGGGTTATTTGAATCGGTAACGATTCCAGTGTTTACTTGTCAATTGTCAAGGTTTGGTAGTTGTAACTTTGACATTTTAAAAGGCCGCGTATTCAAATGTCAGTTCTTGTTGGATAACCCTATATAAATTTGTAGAATCAATTATTGGTAGCGCGGATTGGTTTTACTTGTCACACTAATCGTCTTTGCCTCTTTGATTTCTTTACTTAGTGAAGTTTCACATTTTTTCTTCGTTTAAAGCCAACCTAGATCATGAGCATCCTTATTAAGATTTTATCTACTCACTTCTGTTCTTGGGAATGTATGGAGAGGAAGACTAAAGTTCAAACCTTAAATTCCTGGGTTTAAAAGCAGGAATCCTTATTCTTAAAGTGTTACAAAATTATTATTTTAAGAACCAATTTACAAATAATTTACTCACCTCTGATTTTATGCACCACAAGAAATCGTTGATCATCAAAAATAATTCGCAACAAATGATTATTGACGACAGAGTGACGAAGATGAATCATCATATATCAATAGTTTATTTCAAACTTGATAGGCAATTTTAACTATGCAATAAACCTGTGCAATAATATTGCAATGGCTTTTTATAACTAAATGAATTGGGTACTTCTAACCGCAAAGCTGATTAAAAATTCATCTTTGGTTTAAGCAATGGTATAACCGCAATTTGAACCATAAAATTTTCATTTGACATAGATTTAAAAAACCGTGGGAATATTTACAACTTACTCTTAATTTACTGATACATAATTTTAGTTGCTCAAGATGACATAGGTATAATTTGAACGGTAATCTAAAATAACAGAATAACATGATCTATATACCGACATAAATTATGATTCAAAAAATTTCAAAAATAGCGAAAGCACACTAAAGAAGAAGAATAACGCATTGCAGAATTGATGTGATCTGTATACGATCTCAATGAAATTTTAAATTTTGTTTTGCAATCTTATTATCTGACATTACTGGGAATAGCAACAACACAACATCTACTATGTTCAATGTACATACATATAACAACTGTTATATTTTACTATTTGGTCCCGTATAAAGTATTCGACAATATTTTTTTATTATTTTAACTACTTACATATGTCTCAAGATGTTGTCGATGATGATGGTTCATTGTTCTAATTTTTTACTTAACCTTCATGTCGAACGAAATTCATGTTATTATAAAATAAGTTTTTGTTAAAAATGATTATCGCAAATATAGTGCGAAAGGTTGACTGTTTATAATTCCATTTGTATTCCCAATTGCCCTAATTAATTGCAGCAATTTTTGGACGATTTTTCGTTTTAGGATTGGGTGATTGTTGCTGAAGTTATTCAATGGGGTGGTTTGTGCAACTTCTATTAAGGTACCTTCACCCGTTTATACGCTCTAAAATATTTGATTAAAATAATTTTAAGATTTTTAACACAAAACACGGTAAAACTTTTTCTTTTAGTATATTAATTTCGATCACTAGGTGATCATTGTCAATACATCACCTATTTCGTACTAAAACGCTTTTTTGTAAACAAATAAACTTCAATAATAGTCAGCTGGTTTTACATAACTTAAATAAAGAAGAAAATGCATGTCCCACGTCCGAGTTCATAAGCATGCTTTGTTGGTTTTGTATAAAAATTGACACAATTTGGTTATCACTATCGTAAAGTCTTATAACCTTAAAATATATAGGGCTGAAACCTCATGAGATGATCAGAATATCGGTCGTGAAAATTAGTTCAACTCCCAAAGCAATCCCTAAGTGAACCTCTCAAGTCAATTTTCAGTTCAACTTCTAACTCAATTTGCAACACAATCATAAACGCAATTATCAAATTAGCCTCTGACCCAACCTTCAATTCAATCACCAAATCAACCCTTAACCTAACCCCAAATCAACCAGTAAATAATTCCCCAGTTGAGCAACTCACTTAACCCCAATGCAAGCTAACTAAACCCTAACTTAAATTCAACTCAACTTAGCTTGAACCAAGCCTCAGCCCTCTGTTCAACTCCACGCCTAATGACTAACCTAATCCTAAAATCAACTCGATTCGAAAACAATATTCGTGTATGAACTCAACTCAATCTAACCTCTCACTAAACTTTAAACTCGACTATAAATTAATCCCTAACCAAACTTCTCTAGTTTATTTGTGAATATAACTCGTATTACCGCGTGGATATCAGTGAAATAACAATTAAGTGAATTTTCTACTCTATTTTGTGTAATCCCATGTATGAAAGTGATACCTAAAACAAACAGTTATTTTTTAACATCAAGTGCTTACAACCTAATTTCAATTAATAAAACTGCTTAGATCAAAGTTGAAAAAGCAAAGGTCGGTCAACAAAAGCAAGTTGACTCTCATATTGAATGGCGTGAAGAAAGCATCGGAAATGTCGATAGACGAGTGCAGAGTTAAGCTGAACCGCGTCGAGAAATTGATGAAAGAATTTACGGTGATCGAAAACCACATATTCGATCTAGATCAAACTCAAGAATCTGATTTGGAATATGAAGAGAATTATTACAAAGCCGTAACTAAATTGAATGTGTTAATTCGCAAGCTGGGATTCACCAATACGAATGCAAATGCAAGCTTTGAAAGCCCCGTTAACCGCAACGCAACCAGTAGCAGACCTAAGCTAAATATTCCTGTATTCTCGATCTGTACGTGCCTTCCATACATGATTCAACTTCGCTATCACCTGTCCAAAAATTCCAGTATTTAAAAGATCTACTTCGAGGAGAAGCTGCTAGTCTCTTGCGACATTTCAGCATTACGGAGGCTAATTATATTGAAGCTCTAAAAAAGTTGAGAAATCGTTAAGACAGAAAACGACACACTATCAATGCATTCGCATTAGAACATTTATCGACCAACCATCGATTAATCTGGCAAATAATGTTAACATTAAACGATTAATCGATACCTCCGATGAGGTTTTGCGGGGCCTAAAAGCTATGGGGTCACAAGGTGAACAGCGAGATCCGTGATTAGTTTACATACTTGTAAATAAATTAGATGACGAGTCAAAGGGTCTATGGGCGCAGGCTACAGCCGAGAAAGAGTGTCCAACAATTCAGGATTTTTTTGACTTCTTGTTACGACGAGATGATGCTTTGGAATCATTGCGCAGCGCAACAAAACGAAGTTCAAGTTCGATCAACAAACAACCATTGATCAAAGGTCACGTAGCAGTTCATGATAACAAATGCCCTTTTTTTCAAGCAGAAGGACATCTAATATATCAATATCCAGTATTCAACGGTATGGATGCTCATAAAAGAAGAGAGTTAATTCAGAAGAATAGAAGGTGTTTCAATTGTTTGAGCGATAAACATGCCATCTTCAAATGTTTATCCAAACAAAGATGTCCAGTATGTAGAGGGAAGATAACACACTTCTCCATTTGCCAGATACTGAGGTGACAACCGATAAGAACAAAGAAGAAAGCAAGGACGAACCTACTTCAAGTTGTGGAAATGCAGTCTTGTCTTACTGTAATGGGAATACCACCGCCCAATCAATTCTGCCAACTGCGCTAACAAACATCGTATGTTCTTAGGGTCAAACTGTTCGCTGTCGCGTTTTTTTAGATTCAGGCCCTCAAGCAAGCTTCATAACAGAGTCATGTATTCAGCGCCTTGGAATTCCACGATGCAACGGAAGAATTTCAGTAAAAGGAATTGGGCAAGTTAACTCAGGTACGACAAAAGAGGTCGCCACAGTACACATTCAGCTACAGGCGGGGCCGACCTTAACAATGAAAGTGTTTGTAATAAAAGCGGATAACCAAGCTCCCACATGTCGACATTAGTTCTGCATATATTTGGACACTTGGAAAAATGAACCATTAACCGATCCCGAATTCGACAAACCTAACGAAATAGATCTGCTAATTGGAATTGATCATTTTTTCAACATTTTGGTTGATGGACAGATTAGACGTAGTTATAATGAACCTGTTCTACAAAACACCATTTTTGGATTTATCGTGGCAGGCACCATCAACGATAATATGATAAATGCGGAAGCTGCCATTGATTCACGAATAACTTAACTGAATACAACATTGATGAGACCTTAAAACGCTTTTGGGAATTAGAATCAATTCCAAACAGTGTCTCAGTTTTATCGCCGGAAGAAGAACTTTGCGAGAGAAGTTTCAAAGACAGTCGTACCTGATAAATTCAGAAGGACGATTCCAAGTCTGCTTACCTTTTAAAAAATCTCCCTTGGAATTAAGTACATCAATAAATATGGCAGTTCAGCGACTGAAGGGAACGGAACGTCGGTTTGTTAGAAACAAACATTTTCAAGCCCAATACAAAAATTTCGTTATTTACTAAGATACAGTGCGTTACAGAAAAGTAGCTTCGGGTGGTACCTTTACGCATATTTTTCTTAAATACTCCAAAGTTAGGTAGCCTAAGCCAAGCATTTGTAATAATATTTTTAGGAATCGGAATTACCTTTACAATCTGTTTACAGCGTATAATAGCTAACAGGATAACCTATTAAATAGCCTAAAATTGAAATTTCCAGTCCTCCAGAATCCACCTATTACCAGAAATATGGCAAACATAAACCTAACTATGGACAATAAAAGCTGAATTTTTACAAAAAAAACGCTTAACCAGTATTTCATTTCTCAAACAAAACATTGCGAAGGCTATTGGCGATTCTTTGAACTGTTTGATAGTTCTAATCCCTCTTGTTGTATGATTAGTTTTTATGGTCATATTGTTCTCACCAGATGTGAGCTAATCTTTTGGAAATCGCGAATATAGTAAACATGAGTAGTTCATAAGTTTTCCAGTGTTTTTGGGAGTCAAAAATTTTATTGTGTAACGTAAAGCTGCATGAAGACAAAAGTATATAGTAAATATTCACACGGTTATACCGTAACGACTTGGGGGCGTTTGTGTATAATTATAAAGTTTAAACTTTTATTTATAATCTGTATTTATCGAATGAATTGTTAATGACCAAATTTATCGAAAATCCCTTAATTCGTCTTTGTCTACATAATGCGGTTGTCACATCGTATACAAAATGATTGAATTTTTAATGAGCTAAGCGATTAAACCTATAATTTAGTCGCTTATAAAAATACCATCGTATTTATTAAACACCTTCATTATAGTTTGAGTTGTTGTAACAAAATAGTGTTTTATCGGTGGATATAAACCAGCACGCGGTTGTCACTATGATTTATTTTCGCCAGGTTGTAGAGACGAATCCTTTCCTAAAACTTCATTTAAAAGTAATGCGGATTTTAGGTTTCGCAATTTTTGATAATCAACGATATCCTTTGGTGTCCAAAGTCAGGGGTGAGTTAGTACAATTGAAGACATGAGTGGATGAAGGTGATATGTAACATAATTTAACAGAAACGACCTTCAAAGTTTTTACGATTCGTTTTAAAACACTTGTTCTTAGTATAGTTTAGTCTCCATCCGCTTTAAATTTCTCTAGTTTTGCGAAGATTTATTGGGATTGGGACAGAATGCAACATATAACAACTTCATTCATGTAAAAAAATCAAAATTAAAAAAACTGTTACATATCACCTTCATCCACTCATGTCTTCAATTAGTTTATCGTTTTGAAAAGTGTTCGAAAGGAGAAAGTGAGAAAAATAGCAATTTTTAAACTTCCTTCAATTTTTGTTCAATTAGTTCTCCCGCCGACTGTGGCGCTTTTATCTTTTTTTGCAAAACGTCATAGACACAATTTCAAATTTCCTTCTTTAGTCGCCTTATCCTCTTTGTTGCTTGGGAGTAAAAGAAAAGGTTAGTTCCATTTTTGGTTGAATGCATCTCTCGTAGGGTGTTCGGTATTAACCGTGAAGCTTAAGTTTCCAATTATACTAAATTATTTAATAAATTTCATTTCAGGATATTTAATCATGTTCATTTGGAGTCTTACAAATGTTACCCAATTCATTGATCTATATAATACATTAGTAGTTGGTGACATTAGTAAAATGACTGTGAATGTAGCTATGACATTACTAGCGACCATTTCACTATTCCAGTCCTTTCGATTTCTGTATCACAGATCTGACCTAATGGAAATTTTATGCAACGAAATGAACACAAGCATGAATATAATAGGTAATTTTGCTGGCAGCAATGCAAAAGATCGATATAACATTACGAAAATATTAACGATCAATATACGCAACTCAAATATATTGGCGAAAGGTTATTGGATTTCAGCGTTTATAGTAGGACAGTTGATGAGTTTTTACGGATTTTGGAAGTATTTACATGCTCGAGGTTACAGTGCCGAAGATAGGAAGGCGGTTAATTGGCTGATGCTCAAAGTTTGGTATCCAGTCGATATGCATGAATAGTGAGTATAATAAATACAATTTTGTGACTGTAGGTAGCCGATGTTTTATAATTTTCAGCTTCATTCCAATTTACATTCATCAACTCATTATTTCCTATGTGGGACTAACACTCGTCCCCTTATTATTCACGCTAAACGCAGCCTACATGATTTATGCTAGCACAATGTTACAAATTTTAAAATATCGTTTCAAAACGATTACCGATGGTGTTGAAGATATACCAACGATGTACGGTCGTGAATTGATTTTACAACAAAAATTTTATAAGCATGTTGAAACACAATTGGAAATCGGACGGTAAGTGCGCACTGTTGTTTAGTCTTCAAGTGGTGGTGTTTAATTAATAATGTTTTACGTTTATTTTTTTTGTAGATTTATCCGAAATTTGGACCTGCTAATTAGTCCAACGATGTTTTTTATTTTCATTGTACTTTCGGTGTTAATGTGCTTCCTTCTTTTTCAAATATCGACGGTAAGTCAATTTAAATTGTGATTGTAAATTAACTGAGTATCTCTAAATTTTCAGATGGAATTGTCCGGCGAGTTAATGATTCCCGTAATTTTCATGTTTAATATGTTGGTTTTACTGTTGGCTTTCTATTGGCTTGCAAATGAAATTATTTTTCATGTAAGTGATTTATATTTCGTTTCTTATCCGGTTTTTCAGATTTTGCAGTTTTTTTATTTTACTTGCAGAGCAGTGATTTGTCTAACTCGATATATCTTTCGCAGTGGTATATGTGTCCAAAAGAGTTCAAAAAACGAATGCTGATTTTTATGATTGGTACAAGAAATCCAATGAAACTATCAGTGCTTTACTTCACAATGAATTTGAATGTGTTCATAAGAGTAACAATACTCAATCTGCATCATTCAATTCGATGTTCTAGACAATTTTTGTTTTCTTTTGAATTTTTCAGATTTTAAAAGCGACCTTCAGCTACTACACCCTGTTGTCGAACATGTCTGGTCATCGTTAAGTACTTAATACACACTAATATTTTCAACCAACCAACGAAGCGCCCTATCAACACGAGCTTTCAAATTTGTGTGTTATAATTGGTATTGAACAGTTATAAATTTATGTAATGTGCAATATATTCGTTAAAATACGAAACGATGTGTTTGCATTTCACCGGAACAAAAGCGATATTGAATATTATACGACTAAGCCAGCAATTTCCATTTACTCTCTTTTATTCGGGCAAGGTCAGACATTTTTGTTTAAAGTTATTGCGTTGCAGAATATGCATTACAAAAGCATTGTCTATTTGTCTTGGTCATCTTTATTAAGTTTTGACTGAATCCTATGTTTTGGAGAGGTTAGGTGCAGCTGACCATGTGAATATCCGCAACCCTCATTTCAATGATATGCTGAAATAACAGTATTAGTTGATCTATATACCGTATTATGATTATACAATTTTTAACAGCAAATACGAAGAAGAAGAACTACGCGTTGCAGAATTGATGTGATCTGTATACGATCTCAATGAAATTTTAAATTTGTTTTTGCAATCTTTTCATATTCGTCGAACTGTTTAATTTTCAAAAAAATTTCAAGAGCTCTATGGCTCTTATTCAGTTGCTGAAAAACATACATAAAAGTTGTTTACATACCTATGTAATTTCAATTGCCAATCCATAACATTATATTCTATAAAATTGATGTCACTTGTTATAAACTGAAAATTAATTTAAATGTGTATTAATATTTTATAAATTTTTATAGATTTAATTAACTTAAGCTAAATCCTAGCAAATAATTAAAATTCGATAAATTAATGTTTATTCAGCAATCACCAATTAAAAATTCGCTGCTGTCAAATCAAAAATGTTAGATGTTTCTGTTTTTCTTTTAAATTATTAGCCGTGACATCTATGAATTAACATTGTATCTAATTTCTATTTGTGCTAATCAATTCTGCTATAATATGTACTAAATCAAAAGCGAACTAAATATAAACTGTACTAAATTTATAATATGTCAAACTTTTGTATAAAATGAAAAAATATTAATTACAATTCGAGTCTTGAGCTTAACGCATTAGTCTTTCTGTATATATACAAATAAAAATTATTAATAAAGCCACGCAGTAATTCATCAAAATAAAACCCGAGTGTTTTATTATTTCAACTACAACTTGGGGAAATTATGCAGCTATAAGAAAATCAGTTTGGAGCAAATACAAAACTTTCGGCTGCATCCCTATATAATGGTCCTTCGAGCCGGATCGCCGTCAAACTTTATTCAATCAACGCCATCAATTTGAGCTGTACTTGCTACACATACATTGTAACGTATACAGTCAAGTTAGCCTTCTTGCTGAATCAACATAATTCAACTTTGGCGGTCTTCGACATAAATTTGGACACGTGTGGAAAAAGGTAGCCATCTTTTTCAATCAATTTATCCATTGGATAGGCAGCACTTTCTGGCAAAAAGTTTAATAACCGCATGTACAGAATACAGATAAGTAGCCATCTTTTATTAAATAAAATAAGAAATATTTAACTATCCAAGTATAACCAGTTAATTGAAAGCTACATTGAAAACAAGCATTATTTTATGCGAGGTTAGTTTTATTAAAATTATATTACCGCATGTGCTTAACCATAACCTCACATAAAAATCAGAGTAGTCCATGCGCATGAGTGAAAAACGGACAGTGCTTCAAGTCCATTACCAAGTGAAAACAGAATCAATTCAGTGGAAACCACAAAATTTGCGAATCGCTATTGCAATTCTCATCAATCAATAGCTGTGACGCAGAAAATTATGTCGAACGCGATATTACCGGGTGCATATAAAAATTTGTATTTTTACACATTTCCACGAGCACGTTAGTACAATAACCGGACAGTGTTTCGTCCATTACAAGTGCAAATACAATCCAGTTTCAAGTCAATTGCCAAATGAAAGAATCCAGTATTTCTAATTACAAGTACACAGCGAAAATTCAATTCAGTGATCATAATCATACAAGAGTGAATCATTCAAATCACTATTTCTAGACATTGTTGCGATTGCTTTAATTATCAAAGTGTTCCAGCGAAATATAACTGGGAGCAAATAAAAATATTAGTGCTTGTAAATATTACCACGTACACGTTAACAGTGGGCAGTTATTCAAGCCCACCACAAGGTGCATACAAAATTCAGTGTTTAAAATAAGAGTTATTTTCAACATTACAAATAAAACACAATATGTACAAACATTAACAAGTGCACGTAAAACTCAGTGTATCCACGCACCCAGTTACATCTTAAGGGTGAAATTCGCAGTTATCGGTAATATCACCAGAAAAGATTTATCGGTAATATCACCTCTCAAGAAGCAAAGAAGCACCAACAAAATAAAATTGACAAATCTGGTAACATATGCAAGGGAACATCATTTCGACACTAGTTTGAACGATTTAGTCACGCGATTACGTCGGGTAGAGCAGCTGATGTCAGAATTCACCGAGTTAGAATTGCGAATATTTACGGAGAATCCCGAACAAGAGAGAGACCCGACTTACGAAGAGAACTATTATATAGTTGTTTCGACTCTTAATAAATGGATTCGTGCCAAGAATCTTAACTCAGGTGTCATGGATCTCCGATTGTCCTAAAATAATGCAATTCAAAATGGCAAACCGTCCAAAAATTTGATTATTTAAAAGGACTTCTTCGGGGAGAAGCAGCTGCCTTGCTTCGACATATTACCGTAACGGAAAGTAATTACATTGCAGCATTGAATAAATTAAAACAAAGGTACGACCGTAAGAAACATATAGTCAATACTTTCATTCGTAAGTTCATCGACCAACCACCCATTCAGCATTCAACTGCTTCGAATATAAAGCGAATCTGCAGGCTCTTGGTGAAATAGGTGAGAAAAGTGATCATTGGCTAATCTATATAATCTTACAGAAACTAGATGACCAAACGAAAATACTCTGAGCTGACCAATCTGCAGGAATAATCAATCCCGAATTCCGATTAATTTTATTGGATTTAAATGGGCGCAACGAATTTATCAAAGAGACAAGCAGGTGTTTTAATTGTTTCGGCACCCATTCAATAGAAAGATGTCCATCCAGATGCCGATGTCAAAAATGTCATAAAAGGCATAACACAATATTGTATCACGAACAAACTCAAGATGATTTTCATCCCGCACAGCCTGCTGCTCCGGAAGATAAACAAGTGTTTCATTCGCAAGTCACAAACACATCCGTAATCGTTCCTACAGCAATCGTGAAGATATTAGATGATTCTAGTTCTAGTTTCAGCACAGAAGATTATACGCAACGTCTTCTGCAAGTAAACCTGAAAACTTCGCCAACTCTCAAATTTGTCGATCCACAATTTAACGAGCGACATAATATCGATGTTATTATTAGAGTCGATCGTTTCCTTGATCATCACCAAGAAGGTCAAATCAAAACCAGCCCAAATGAATCAATCATTCAGAATACCTTGAACGGCTTGGCTTGTCGATTTAGAAGCGATGAGGCAGTTTCAATCCTGACTCTATTTCCAAATGATAGGGAAAAACTCAATATAGATCTAAGTTTAGGAAGGGTTTGGGAACAAGAACCGGTCAACATTTCAGAAAGGCTTTTCTCATCAGAAGAAACGTCTTGGGAGAACCATTTGATCGAGAAATTGAAACGGGATCCCCTTAGTCAATTCATGGGCAAGTTACCGTCTAAAAAGTCGTTCAACAATTCAGGAGAATCACTATTGTCAAAGATCACAAAAGCGAATCTATCTACCACCTCATGGCGTGCTTAAAACCACAAACATGTTCCATGTTCAAAATTAATAGCCAATCTAAAAATAATATACGCCATTTCTATTCCCAGATTCACACAAATATTCAAATATTCCAAGTTCGACTTATTTGGCATCTACCACGCGAGCCAACACGATTATGCAGCCATATTCTTTCGTAAAGAAGAAGCAATTGGGAATATATCTGTGCAACTCATTTCGGCCAAAACAAGAATAGCATCCATAAAGCAGCAGACAACAGCTTGTCTCGAACCATGCGCAGTGATTTTTCTAGCTTACCGAATCAAAAATGTGAGATCGGAAACAGATATTCACATAATAAAATCTCAACCTGGACCGGCTCCCAAATTGTATTAGACTCGCTTGGGAGCCATCCGAAACGTTGGAGTATATTCATTAGCAATCGCACCGATTCTATTCTCTCCAATTTAAATCCGAAAAATTGGCGACACGTCCACATTGCAGATAATCCAGCGAATGGCGCCTCACATTGTATGTCACCTAGTGAGCTTCGAGCACATAAGCATTGGTGGAACGAAACGGACCGCAGCCAAAAGAGTGCAGCCACCGCGAAAAGCAGTTTGAAAATCATCAATTATATAAAGACGATGTATCAACCTTACAATCAAACGGCGAATTCACAGAAAGCAGTTCAATTAAATCATTGGGCACATTTGTTGCTGAACAAGGACTTATCCGAGTGAAACGAAGATTGTAAAACAGTTTGGCTTGTTATTCCTTAAAACCTTTTATCAATATACATCTTAAGAAATTGCAGAAGCATTTCGATAAACTTATTAAATTTCCAAATAATACATATATCTAATTATCTTTCCAGGAACTGTATCACCTGGAAGTTTATTTTATCTAGCTCACGCATTTTAGAAGTTTCTGCGAGGCGGCGATAAAATCATCCCAGTTTCACATGACGAGAATTATAGAGATCCAAATTTTAATCCTCGAGGAAACCCTTCTAACCGCAATAGAAGAAATTCTGAACTCACAGCCACTTTGTGTTAATTATGACACCAAGTTTAAACGACAAACGCCGTCACACTTCTTGATTGGGTGTCTCAGCCCAAAAATTCCAGGGGCCAACATAGTTAAAAATCTAAAAATGCCTAAGCTGACTCGTTGGCAAATGAGGCAGCAAACAAAATAGAAAACCAGAGAGTCATCGCTACAGGTGGACGACATTGTCTTGATGAAGGACAAAAACTTACATGATAACCAATGGAATCTTAGGAGAGGAACGCAGCTACATCGTACATCAGACGGTTTAGTCAGGGTCATCACACTAAAAATTCGGAACAACGAGATGAAGCGTCCAATACAAAAATTATGGCAGTTACCAGTCTACAAATTTGAATGAATCTTAGCACGGTAATATATTTTGATCAATTTGATTTTTATTCCAACCAGTAAATACATCATATTCATTTCGTCGTAATCCAAAATCAACAATTTCATCACAACGTTTTCCCAGCTGTATTCAACAAACCATATACTCATTGGTTTTTCATCTATGGATCAATCAATTGAACTAGTCTGTTCAAAAGGGGGTTTATGTTCAGTTGCTGAAAAACATGCATAAAAGGTGTTTACATAATATGTAATTTCAATTGCCAATCTATAACATTATCTAAATATATAAAAATGGTGTAAAAAATGTAAGTGCGCGCATCAATTGAGAACGGCTGAACCCATTGGACTCAATCTTTTTTTGTTGGATTCGCAATTGCCAGGAGATGGTTCTTACGAAAGAAAATTTTGGGAAAATCCACCGGAAAAGTCGGAAAATTAGAAAATCGAAAAATGATGTTTTTGTACGGGATTTCGCGCGTATCCGATCCAGAGGAAAACTCGGAAACTATCGAAAAAACTCGAAGAAAATTGAATTTTTGTTTCTATGAACATTTGAATTTTTTGCATGTTTTGATGATTTTGGACACTAAGTGTGAAAATCGATGCAAAGCTTGAAAAAACTCAGAAAATCGTGAAATAAATTGATAAAAACACAAAGTTAACGAGATATATAAGAGATGGCGCTAAGGTGTGATCATTAATGTAGATGGCGTTGTATGTTGACTTAGGCGTTGTGCAATTTGGCAGGTATCCTTCTTGCATTGCCATTTTCGATTGTGCGAATATGTTTTTTTTTTGCTGCTATTAAATTGGAAATTTGAGTATTAATTCACTGTTTTATGATATTCGAATTGTGTACATTGCATCCATAATGGTACCATTATTACAATCATATGAAGTTCGGGATGATTTTTACGATTGACGACGGCAGCGATATGGCCGTGTTTGGAGTTTCAACAAGAAGTAATTTAAATGAACTCTCAATATCAAACCGGCAGATATATCAGCAGCAATGAAGCTGTGTGGTGTATTTTAGAATTTCCAATCCACGAGAGGGATCCAACTGTGTTCATCTCGCTGTTCATCTTGAAAGCAGACAAAGAGTGTATTTCACGGAACAAACCATAACGGACAGAGCAACAAATCCACCGAAGAAAACATTAACAGCGTTTTTTCTATTATGTCAAACAAAAGATTTTGCAAGAACTTTGATGTATGCAAACATTCAGACTTATTACACTTGGAACGCAACAAGAAAGAATTTTGAAAGAAAGAAGACAGGCAAAGCAGTATCCTGAAATATCTTCAATCAAATGGTTTAGGAAGAATATACACTGTACATCCGAACAACGCTGAATGCTTTTATTTACGGTTGCGTCTGATTACCATTCGTGGTCCAACATTATTTATACAGTTACGAACAGTGGATGGAATAGTACATAATACGTATCGTAGTGCTTGCGAGACACTTCATTTGCTGGAAAACGACGATCATTGGACAAGTTAATTGAAGATTCATCCGCTCTTCTAATTCATTTCAAATACGCATACTGGTTTCAATTATTTTATCTACATGTTCCCCGACACAACCAGTACAATTGTGGGAGAAATACAAAGACTACATGGCCGAAGATATTCTGCGCAGAATGCGTTATGAAGCACAAAATCATGGCATGCATTTCAAGGAAGAAATATACAATGAAGCGCTAATCTTCATTTAGGATCTTTATATTGCAATGTGCGGCAAGTTGTTAGTACAATTGGAAATGACAGCACCAAATCGGGCCAATGCAACATTCGAGAGAGAAATGCTCAGAGAGCAATCATACAACAGAAATTACTGACAGCTGTTCGTCCAAGAAAAAACACCGGAACTCCTTCCAGAACAAAAGAGAGCATTTGCTACCATCATACAAACTTGCTAAAATCCGTTCAAATGGCAATATTGCATTAGCCCTTGCTTCTGCACGCATTGCTGCCACGTTGATGGAAGAAGGAGAACAGCACATTCAGCTCTTAAACTGCCACTAAACATGAAATGCACAGACAACCCAACATGAAATATTTCAAAAGCATCAGGAATGGGAAAGGTTCTTCAGGCGTGCAAATTCATTATATGGGATGGGTGCAAGTTATTGGCAGCATTAGATCATACATTGAAAGACTTGCGAAATAATCAGGTTTCATTTGGTAGAGCATTGCTATTAATATCCTGTGAATTCAGGCAAACGCTTCCAGTTATACCTTGCTCAACACCAGCTGATGAATTGCATGCCTGCTAGAAATATTCAACTTTTTGGAACACAGTCAAAAAAATGCATTTAACAACAAATATGAGAGTTCAGCTTCAAACCGTTCCAACAGCTGACTTCAAGGCAATTACTCAAGGTCGGTACCTACAAATCCCGAAACAGGAAAAATCACCTTCCCATCTAATTTTTAGTAGACAAGGTTTTCCAAAGCGTCGAAACAAATTATCGAAATCACGCATGGTTGAGCGCAAAAGCCATTCTAGCGGCTAAAAATGTCGATGTATACGATATGAACAATAGCATTTTAAACAGAATCGCAGGTGACAACAAATCCATTGACTCCGTGGTGAACCAAAGTGAAGTAGTAAATTTTCCAATGGAATTTCTTGATTCTCTCGATGTTCTCGGATTACCGCCATTCATTCTTAATTTGAAAATTGGAAATCCAATTATATTACTCCGAAACATATATATCAGCCAAAGTTATGCAATGGCACAAGATTAGTAGTAAAATGGTTTATGAACAATCTAATTGAAGCTTCAATTCTGATTGGACCTCATAAAGGTGAAGACGTACTACTTCCACGAATACCACTAATTCCGACCAACATGTCATTCGAGTTCAAACGATTTCAATTTCCAACACGCATTGCGTTCGCTATGACAATCAATAAAGCGCAAGAGCAATCTTGGCAAGTGTGCGGTTTGAATTTAGAAAACGATTGCACGTCGTATGTTCCAGAGTTGGTAAACCGCCTGATCTTTATATTTATGCAGAAAATGGACAAACAAAAAATGTAGTCAATCCACTACCGTTTCAATAAAAAACGATTTTCTATGAAAACAATTTATTTTCCTTTCCTTTCATTCCACAGCATAGCCACAGCAACGTGGGGCAGGGTATTGAATTGAATGATTTGTTTTCGCGATGAATCTATGTTTACTAAAATACTTTTATTTACTTTCTGATTCATTTCATATCAGACTTAGCCACATCGAAGCGTGGTCGAGTTTAGTTCCAGAATATGGCCAAAGGGACCAGCAAGAAATGGAACTTAGCCATTTATAAACCAATCATAATGAAATTGAGTATGCAGCTTGCAAATGGGATCAACCAGCCATCCAAATGAAATTTACCCATGATGGTACGATGGTAACCATAAAATTATTAATTTTTCAGCCGGGTATTTCAGCTAGTAAATTTATATTTTTATGACGCATGAGTTCAGTAGTACATAAATGACGAATACCTACTTTGTTTTATTTCAATTTTGAATTTTTCCATTTTTTATTCATGTAGAGATTAATTTTCTCGATCAGAAATATATTAATCCCCTACAAGCGATGGACATAACAGCAATTTTTTTTTGACGGCTAATTCATAATTTTCATAATAAATTTAAGAAAATAATTTTTTTTTTTTTTTTTGTTTTAACTGGACTGGTTAAAAGGCTTGAATTTTTTTTTTTTTTTTATTGTTCTTGATCACTAAGAATTATTACGAATATTTAGATTTCAGACTTAATCATGAAACCTACCCCAAATCTGACACCAAATTATGTCGCGAAATATTTTTAGTAAGGGTTAAATTTGTTATAAATTAAAAGTTGAACGCAATGTTAATTTGGTTTATTTTATATTCATTGTTTTATTTCTTTTATTACAATTCAATTTTTGGTACAAGAACATTTAATACGGTATATTATTGAGATCGATATCTGCAATCAATTACTTTTTAAATTGACATTTATTTTCTTTATCAATTTTTTACATCAAGGAGGAATCCATCGATTATAGGTTAATACAATACAAACATTATATTATGTGTACCGAATGAAATTTGTGATTCCCAAATTTATATTATCTCATAGGTTACTACGCAAAAGAAAAAAACTGGTACCGTTATTTTGTAGAAAAACAATTTAAAAAAACGAATAAACGTCAAATTGGGCATTTGTTTTATTTGTTTCGAAATGGGCGCATCATAAGGAGAAAAATGTGATTTAATAATTAGATTGAGCAATGATCATCCCGAGTATACCAATAAAAAAATTGATAAATTGGCCGGTGTTACCAGTAATACGGTAACAAATGTAAAAAAAAATGTCAAATCAATTTTTCTGTATCACGCAAGCCTGGATCCGGAGAAAAATCAGGTGCTCCAAATAAAATGTTGGATCAGAAAATTGTAAGAGTCATTTCGAAACATCCCTCGATGTCTGTGCGAGATTTGGCCAGAAAAACCAAAACAACCAAATCGATTGTGGAACGAGCTAAAACCAGAAATAATCTACGGACATACAAGAAGTCAAAAATCCCCAAAAGAAGTGTTGAACTATTTAATAGAGATATCGATCGAGCAAAGAAACACAACAAATGGTTGAACGAAAGAAAAGATTCTTGTTTCGTAATGAACGACGAGATCTACGTCAAAATGGATTTCTCGACACTTCCAGGTCCCCAATATTACATCAAAAAGAAAGGTAAAGAACTGGACGGAGCAATTACTACCATAGCTGTTGAAAAATTTGGCAAAAAAACATATGGTTTGGCAAACAGTTTGCCAATGCGGCTTAAGATCACATCCATACATAATAAATGGGATTATGAAAAGGTGAATGTTCGCCGTAAAATGAACAAAAAATTTGAATGAATACGATTATTTAAAAACTGTACAATATGTGCAATAGAACAAGTACAGAAAAATAATGATTATATATTGCCGTTTAGTTTCAATTCTTCATGTACAAATCACAAATTTCATTCGGTACACATAATATTAACATGAATTTCAGTGGCGTAACAAGTAATAAATTAAGAAATTCATGACAGTACAGTCAACTTTAATAAATTTGTGTGAGAGAAAACCAGTCAAGTATAAGAAAGACATACTTGGCAAGGCCCCACTCGACGCTATTGATAGCGCCGTTAAACATAAAATTTCCCAAAGCGTCAGATCATAATTGTCTCCTAATTCACCAGACGATTCCTTCAAATAAAAAATAACTTAAATTCTGGGTCTTCCTATATACATACATATGAATCTGTTGGCCACGTTAATGTTTCCGGTGATTTTCTCGTATTAAAATAAATACCATGTTAATAAAGGGTTATTTTGTGTATACATATAGAGTATTTATTTACTCAATAATTACAAGTTTGTTGACAACATTATCGATTATTTATTATGTTATGTTGTTATTAATAATGATTTAATAGCGATGATTTATAAATAATAACAGCAATTATTTTGTTAACAACTGGTTGCCTACTATTAAATGATTTAGATTTATGCATTATTAATTTATATCGTACATGAATATACTCGTAGATTTAATGATAGTTTCCATTAGTTATGAATTTATAATGTGCCATCTTTCTGCTGTTTTCCAATTTACATATTTATTGTTGCAAATTGAATAATTGCTTGATACGGCGGTGAATTACATAGATAAATAATTATTGCGGCGGCAATCTCTGCAATTCTAATTTGTTTACCGATCAATTATTTCTCCATTTGTTTTAACAGGGTGAAATAACTGTATGCAGCGCGGAGAATCTACATATAAACCAAAAACAATATAAAAAATTAAATTAACATGATATAAACAAAAATGTATGTATTTACAACTAGTACAATCACCATTTATATTATTCAAACTTACTTACAAACAACATCATTATTATGTATTTAGAAACTAACCGTTATAAGCGTATCCAGTGTCATAGCAATAAATCCAGCTTTCATTTTTATAATTCGTGCACCCATAAATATTAACATGGCGGTTTTGATTTTTTTGTACCTCGCCAATTCATACCAATTTGAATTGTACACGGATAACGATAAATCATTTGATTTTAATGAAATGTAATTTGCATGCCAATAGTACATCCATAGTATGGTGATCATGGTTAAAATGTAGAAAAATGTTATCGTAAAATTTATACCAAAACCATCGTTCTGCAAAAATTCGTAAAACATTAGTTTAAATCAGGTTTCCGTTTTGGGTATTTGTGTACCCACCTTTGACGCTTGGAATAAAAGAGCGCAAAGTAGTATCGAAAAAACGATGAAATCCAGGAAAATCGATCCACTTATTAGATTTTCCAATTTCTTCACGAAACTACCGATATTAGTGTACGAGGCTGCACACTGAATTAAAATGTTATATTGGATGTTAGCAACCATTTTAGAGTGAGGATGATAGAATTGTTCAGTGTCGTTGATTGGTTTGTGTTGGGTCCGTTTTAGGTGTTGCTTTGTATATTCCTGCAAAAGTAAATTCTTGGTTTTATTAGTTTTAGTCATTCAATGTAATGGTAGAGAAATATAATTAAGGGGTTTTTGAAAGGTCCCCGCAACAAAATTATTTAGTATCAGCACGATGTATAAAGAATATGAATTCTAAACTGTAATTGAATATAATCTTGATGACAACTTAAATTAAAAATTAACTTTGAATTACAATTTGATTGAGGCAAAAAATGAGCTTAATTTAGTTTTTCTTAGTTTGAAACTTGTTTTAAAAGCGTGAGTCTTTTAGTCTCAACCATCACGGTGTTCTTTTGAAGTAAGTATCGCTTACCAGTCCAAATTTTTAATTGTATGGATGTGCACCATTTATGGACAACTTCTAAAGAACTTTGTAATCCAGGAGAGCTAGTTTATCTAACGTTATAGCTAAAAACTTAATACTTTATTGTTAATAAGTAAATTGAAAACCTCTCAAGGCCGGTATTTACGTACAGTTAAATTGCGCAATATAATTGTGTGACTAATTGCGCAATATTATTGTGTATCAACAAAAATCTTATGGTAACTTCACAGCTTTGTAATTTAATAATTTCCAATCCCTAATTACAGTGTTGAAAAGTTCACAATAATATTTTTCGTTCCTGGAAGAAAACTAGTCCGTGGATTTTTTAAATCTCAACGTATTTAAATTCAGAGAGCTAAGCGGAAGGTGGCTATAAGTTGCTTGTTTGTTTGTTGTGGGACACCCTGGATATGAACAAGTTGCTGCTTGGACACATTTATTTAGAAGCTTTCAATTGGAAATCGGTGCTTAGTCCTTCTAGCTCAACGATTAGAGTTATTGCTTTGTATTTGAAGTAGTTGATTTGTTGGCATCAATGTCTGCAATAACTTAGCAGCTGCTCTGGGATTGAATCTTATGCGATGCTACGATGAGCTAGCCTGTGAAATATTTAGTGGAGTAAAAGAAGGGTAAATGACAGGTAAGAGTTCCCGGCAAATTAATTATAGGAATTATTTATTTTTGATTTTTATTGAAAATTTTACGGAAAAACTGTACCTCAAAAATGTTTCGAGGTTGTTTTGTCGACAAATACATAACATATATAATGGTAGAAAAGTCGTAAATCGAGCTTTCTGCACGGAAAATGGTAGATGGATTTTAAAGGTCATTGGCAGGTAATTGTACTGGTGGCTAGGAAATTCTGATTTTGGGCTTATTCAATAGATTATTTACGAATTATCTTCATATTTTCGAAATTTTTCGGTATTTCGATTTTTTTTAGAATTACATATTATCGGAGTTTTCGAAATTAATTGAGGGCTAGGCAATAAAGGTTAACAATTTTTGAATATTGCTTTGGGTTGCTTTACTTTGGTTTGCAATATGTTAAAATTTTTCCAACAGGACGAAATTTTCCAGAATTTTCAAAACGTTTCGAGGTTACCAGATTTTTTGAGTCTTATTGAGATTTTTGGCAATCCGGATTCTAGTTGGATGTCTTGTTTGGCTTCCCCATGGTTCGATATACATATTCAAGTTTTAGAGTGGAGGTGCTTTCTTAACATTACATTTATGCAACTTTCGAAATTAGAGGGCTGATTTTGTATCCCATAATGTTAGGTGGTGATTAGTGACTAGTGCTTGACGCTGAGTTGCATGTTGTTATGTGTTATTAAAGCTTTCCGGGAAGAGTATCGTTATATATGCCAAACATTTTTGCTAGGCCTTCGGCGAATGTGTTCTTGATTTTACGAATTTTCCTAATCAAAGAAAATTTAGGTAAGGTTTTGAAGGACAATGACAAGTATTTATTTATTTATATGATTATGTAATTTACAAAGTATGATAATAATTCGATACAATATGTCCACAGCCACAAGATTTATTTAATAGAAAAGAGCATAAAAAACATAACATTTTTAACAATTTTAAAAGTATGTAATACATTAATATAAAAATTAAATAAAAATAAATCAAATAGAAAAACTATTTGTCATTTGGTTTAGCCCTCTCTTAAACAAGTCCCTCCACATGCTGAAATTAAAACTGCCGCAGTTATCATTGTAAGCATTAAAAATATTTATTAGTGATTCCATACCATTAAAATTGTTCGAACTAAACGTAATATTTGAAAAGTCCACCCGCGATCTAAGTGCTCGCTGAGGGGCGTAAATACAAAACCTCTCCAGGAGCTCAGAACAATCGATTTTAAAACATAAAACATCACGAGCGAACACGGTACAAGCGATACTAGGTCTAATTGCTAAAGTTTGTAACTTTAATAACAATGAACGGTTTACTTAAGGTTCACGAACAAAACTATGAATCCAGTCAGGCAAACGTCGCAGTGCTTAAATTAAAGCGCATCTAAATTAAAAGAACAGCAAATTAATCACTAACTATGTTTACTATGAATATGACTATTAAATACTAAATAATTTTTTTTTATTTAATATTTTAAACTAAACCTTTAAAAAAATTAAATAAATAATTACTTATGGCTATTCTACTTAAAATCCCACTGTGAAATAATTTAAATTAGATCTGGAACTAATTAAATAATAACAGCTTTAAGTTGTCCATACTAAATTAAATTAAATAATTTGCATCCCCATTAGTATGTTCTTATTAGTACCACATATGACAAACAATTAGCACAAATATATGATTTGGCTAATAAACTTTACAATAATTTTAAACGCACAATCTGCTAAACAAAATTCCCGCTAGAAAAAGATATTTACATTTTGATTTAGAAATCTGAAACTTTATTAACCTTGTCCCAACCAACAATGTTATGAACAAGCTATTTGAATCCAAAAACTCTTCACCTTGGACGATTAAAACAATAAATTCTAAATTTTAAATCTCAAATTCCAAATTTCAAACTTCAAACTCCAAATCTCAAACTTCAAATTTCCAATTTCAAATTTCAAATTTCCAAATTTTAAATTTCAAATTACAAATTCAAAATGTTAAATCTTAAATTCCAAATTCCAAATTTTAAATCTGAAATTCCAAATTTCAAACTCCAAATCTCAAACTTCAAATTTCCAATTCCAAATTTTAAATTCCAAATTTGAAATTTCAAATTCAAAATTCAATATGTTCAATCTTAAATTCCAAATTTTAAATTTTAATTTTGAATTTCAAATTTCAAACTTCAAATTCCAAATTCCAACTTTCAGATTCCAAATCCCAAACTTCAATTTCAAATCAAAAATTCCAAATTTCAAAGTCCAAAATTTCATATTCCAAATTTCAAATTTAGAATCCCAAACTCCAAATTTCAAACTTCAAACTTCAAATCCCAAATTTCAAATTTAAATTCCAAACTTCAAACTTCAAATTTCCAATTCCAAATTTCAAATTCCAAATTCTAAATTTAAATTTCAAATTCAAAATTCAAAATATTAAATCTTAAATTCCAAATTTTAAATTCAAAATGTTAAATCTCAAATTCCAAATTTCAAACTTCAAACTCCAAATCTCAAGCTTCAAATTTCCAATTCCAAGATTCAAATTCCAAATTTTAAATTTGAAATTTCAAATTCAAATTTCAAAATGTTAAATCTTAAATTCTAAATTCCAAATTTTAAATTTTAATTTTAAATTTCAAATTTCAAACTTCAAATTCCAACTTTCAGATTCCAAATCCCCAATTTCAAATTTCAAATCCCAAATTCCAAAATCCAAAATTTCATATTCCAAATTTCAAATTTAGAATCCCAAACTCCAAATTTCAAACTTCAAACTTCAAACTTCAAATCCCAAATTTCAAATTTAAATTCCAAACTTCAAACTTCAAATCTCAAACTTCAAATTTCCAATTCCAAATTTCAAATTCCAAATTTTAAATTTCAAATTCAAAATGTTAAATCTTAAATTCCAAATTCCAAATTTTAAATTTTAATTTTAAATCTGAAATTCCAAATTTCAAACTTCAAACTCCAAATCTCAAACTTCAAATTCCCAATTTCAAATTCAAAATTCAAAATGTTAAATCTTAAATTCCAAATTTTAAATTTTAATTTTAAATCTGAAATTCCAAATTTCAAACTTCAAACTCCAAATCTCAAACTTCAAATTTCCAATTCCAAATTTTAAATTTGAAATTTCAAATTCAAATTTCAAAATGTTAAATCTTAAATTCTAAATTCCAAATTTTAAATTTTAATTTTAAATTTCAAATTTCAAACTTCAAATTCCAACTTTCAGATTCCAAATCCCAAATTCCAAATTTCCAATTTCAAATTTCAAATCCCAAATTCCAAAATCCAAAATTTCATATTCCAAATTTCAAATTTAGAATCCCAAACTCCAAATTTCAAACTTCAAACTTCAAATCCCAAATTTAAAATTTAAATTCCAAACTTCAAACTTCAAATCTCAAACTTCAAATTTCCAATTCCAAATTTCAAATTCCAAATTTTAAATTTCAAATTCAAAATGTTAAATCTTAAATTCCAAATTCCAAATTTTAAATTTTAATTTTAAATCTGAAATTCCAAATTTCAAACTTCAAACTCCAAATCTCAAACTTCAAATTCCCAATTTCAAATTCAAAATTCAAAATGTTAAATCTTAAATTCCAAATTCCAAATTTTAAATCTGAAATTCCAAATTTCAAACTCCAAATCTCAAACTTCAAATTTCCAATTCCAAATTTTAAATTCCAAATTTGAAATTTGAAATTTCAAATTCAAAATTCAATATGTTCAATCTTAAATTCCAAATTTTAAATTTAAATTTTGAATTTCAAATTTCAAACTTCAAATTCCAAATTCCAACTTTCAGATTCCAAATCCCAAATTTCAATTTGAAATCAAAAATTCCAAATTTCAAAGTCCAAAATTTCATATTCCAAATTTCAAATTTAGAATCCCAAACTCCAAATTTCAAACTTCAAACTTCAAATCCCAAATTTCAAATTTAAATTCCAAACTTCAAACTTCAAATTTCCAATTCCAAATTTCAAATTCCAAATTCTAAATTTAAATTTCAAATTCAAAATTCAAAATATTAAATCTTAAATTCCAAATTTTAAATTCAAAATGTTAAATCTCAAATTCCAAATTTCAAACTTCAAACTCCAAATCTCAAACTTCAAATTTCCAATTCCAAGATTCAAATTCCAAATTTTAAATTTGAAATTTCAAATTCAAATTTCAAAATGTTAAATCTTAAATTCTAAATTCCAAATTTTAAATTTTAATTTTAAATTTCAAATTTCAAACTTCAAATTCCAACTTTCAGATTCCAAATCCCAAATTTCAAATTTCAAATCCCAAATTCCAAAATCCAAAATTTCATATTCCAAATTTCAAATTTAGAATCCCAAACTCCAAATTTCAAACTTCAAACTTCAAACTTCAAATCCCAAATTTCAAATTTAAATTCCAAACTTCAAACTTCAAATCTCAAACTTCAAATTTCCAATTCCAAATTTCAAATTCCAAATTTTAAATTTCAAATTCAAAATGTTAAATCTTAAATTCCAAATTCCAAATTTTAAATTTTAATTTTAAATCTGAAATTCCAAATTTCAAACTTCAAACTCCAAATCTCAAACTTCAAATTCCCAATTTCAAATTCAAAATTCAAAATGTTAAATCTTAAATTCCAAATTTTAAATTTTAATTTTAAATCTGAAATTCCAAATTTCAAACTTCAAACTCCAAATCTCAAACTTCAAATTTCCAATTCCAAATTTTAAATTTGAAATTTCAAATTCAAATTTCAAAATGTTAAATCTTAAATTCTAAATTCCAAATTTTAAATTTTAATTTTAAATTTCAAATTTCAAACTTCAAATTCCAACTTTCAGATTCCAAATCCCAAATTCCAAATTTCCAATTTCAAAT
Source organism: Tipula helvola (assembly GCA_963556165.1). Lineage (NCBI taxonomy): Eukaryota > Metazoa > Arthropoda > Insecta > Diptera > Tipulidae > Tipula > Tipula helvola. The sequence goes on from OY744483.1 coordinate 136,280,165, forward strand.
TTCAAATCCCAAATTCCAAAATCCAAAATTTCATATTCCAAATTTCAAATTTAGAATCCCAAACTCCAAATTTCAAACTTCAAACTTCAAATCCCAAATTTAAAATTTAAATTCCAAACTTCAAACTTCAAATCTCAAACTTCAAATTTCCAATTCCAAATTTCAAATTCCAAATTTTAAATTTCAAATTCAAAATGTTAAATCTTAAATTCCAAATTCCAAATTTTAAATTTTAATTTTAAATCTGAAATTCCAAATTTCAAACTTCAAACTCCAAATCTCAAACTTCAAATTCCCAATTTCAAATTCAAAATTCAAAATGTTAAATCTTAAATTCCAAATTTTAAATTTTAATTTTAAATCTGAAATTCCAAATTCCAAACTCCAAATCTCAAACTTCAAATGTCCAATTCCAAATTTCAAATTTCCAAATTTTAAATTTCAAATTACAAATTCAAAATGTTAAATCTTAAATTCCAAATTTTAAATTTTAATTTTAAATCTGAAATTTCAAATTTCAAACTGCAAATCTCAAACTTCAAATTTCCAATTCCAAATTTTAAATTCCAAATTTGAAATTTCAAATTTCAAATTCAAAATTCAAAATGTTAAATCTGAAATTCCAAATTCCAAATTTTAAATTTAAAATCCCAAATTCCAGAATCCAAAATTTCATATTCCAAATTTCAAAGGTAGAATCCAAAACTCCAAACTTCAAACTTCAAATCTCAAATTTCAAATTTAAATTCCAAACTTCAAACTTCAAATCTGAAACTTCAAATTTTCAATTCCAAATTTCAAATTCCAAATTCCACATTTTAAATTTCAAAATCATAATTCAAAATGTTAAATCTTAAATTCCAAATTTTAAATTTTAATTTTGAATTTCAAATTTCAAACTTCAAATTCCAAATTCCAACTTTCAGATTCCAAATTTCAAATTTCAAATCAAAAATTCCAAATTCCAAAGTCAAAAATTTCATTTTCCAAATTTGAAATTTGAAATTTCAAATTTAAAATTCAAAATGTTCAATCTAAAATTCCAAATTTTAAATTTTAATTCCAAACTTCAAACTTCAAATCTCAAACTTAAAATTTTCAATTTCAACTTTCAGATTCCAAATCCGAAATTTCAAATCAAAAATTCAAAATTCCAAAGTCCAAAGTTTCATATTCCAAATTTCAAATTTAGAATCCCAAACTCCAAATTTCAAACTTCAAACTTCAAATCCCAAATTTCAAATTTAAATTCCAAACTTCAAACTTCAAATATCCAATTCCAAATTTCAAATTCCAAATTCTAAATTTTAAATTTCAAATTCAAAATTCAAAATGTTAAATCTTAAATTCCAAATTTTAAATTCAAAATGTTAAATCTCAAATTCCAAATTTCAAACTTCAAATTTCAAATCTCAAACTTCAAATTTCCAATTCCAAATTTCAAATTCCAAATTTTAAATTTGAAATTTCAAATTCAAATTTCAAAATGTTAAATCTTAAATTCTAAATTCAAAATTTTAAATTTTAATTTTAAATTTCAAATTTCAAACTTCAAATTCCAACTTTCAGATTCTAAATCCCAAATTCCAAATTTCAAATTTCAAATTTCAAATCCAAAATTCCAAAATCCAAAATTTCATATTCCAAATTTCAAATTTAGAATCCCAAACTCCAAATTTCAAACTTCAAACTTCAAATCCCAAATTTCAAATTTAAATTCCAAACTTCAAACTTCAAATATCCAATTCCAAATTTCAAATTCAAAATTCTAAATTTTAAATTTCAAATTCAAAATTCAAAATGTTAAATCTTAAATTCCAAATTTTAAATTCAAAATGTTAAATCTCAAATTCCAAATTTCAAACTTCAAACTTCAAATCTCAAACTTCAAATTTCCAATTCCAAATTTCAAATTCCAAATTTTAAATTTGAAATTTCAAATTCAAATTTCAAAATGTTAAATCTTAAATTCTAAATTCAAAATTTTAAATTTTAATTTTAAATTTCAAATTTCAAACTTCAAATTCCAACTTTCAGATTCTAAATCCCAAATTCCAAATTTCCAATTTCAAATTTCAAATCCAAAATTCCAAAATCCAAAATTTCATATTCCAAATTTCAAATTTAGAATCCCAAACTCCAAATTCCAAACTTCAAACTTCAAATCCCAAATTTCAAATTTAAATTCCAAACTTCAAACTTCAAATCTCAAACTTCAAATTTCCAATTCCAAATTTCAAATTCCAAATTTTAAATTTCAAATTCAAAATGTTAAATCTTAAATTCCAAATTCCAAATTTTAAATTTTAATTTTAAATCTGAAATTCCAAATTTCAAACTCCAAATCTCAAACTTCAAATATCCAATTCCAAATTTCAAATTTCCAAATTTTAAATTTCAAATTACAAATTCAAAATGTTAAATCTTAAATTACAAATTTTAAATTTTAATTTTAAATCTGAAATTCCAAATTTCAAACTCCAAATCTCAAACTTCAAATTTCCAATTCCAAATTTTAAATTCCAAATTTGAAATTTGAAATTTCAAATTCAAAATTCAAAATGTTAAATCTTAAATTCCAAATTCCAAATTTTAAATTTTAATTTTGAATTTCAAATTTCAAACTTCAAATTCCAAATTCCAACTTTCAGATTCCAAATCCTAAATTAAAATTTCCACTTTCAAATTTCAAATCCCAAATTCCAAAATGTAAAATTTCATATTCCAAATTTCAAATTTAAATTCCAAACTTCAAACTTCAAATTTTCAATCCCAAATTTCAAATTCCAAATTCCAAATTTTAAATTTCAAATCCCAAATTCCAGAATCCAAAATTTCATATTCCAAGTTTCAAAGTTAGAACCCCAAACTCCAAACTTCAAACTTCAAATCCCAAATTTCAAATTTAAATTCCAAACTTCAAACTTCAAATCTCAAACTTCAAATTTTCAATTCCAAATTTCAAATTCCAAATTCCACATTTTAAATTTCAAAATCATAATTCAAAATGTTAAATCTTAAATTCCAAATTTTAAATTCAAAATATTAAATCTCAAATTCAAAATTCCAAACTTCAAACTCCAAATCTCAAACTGGGAAATTTGATACAATTCCAAATTTCAAATTCCATATTTTAAATTTCAAATTTCAAATTCAAAATTCAAAATGTTAAATCTTAAATTCCAAATTTTAAATTTTAAATTTTAATTTTAAATTTCAAATTTCAAACTTCAAATTCCAAATTTCAGATTCCAAATCCAAATTCCAAATTTCTAATTTTAAATTTCAAATCCCAAATTCCAAAATCCAAAATTTCATATTCCAAATTTCAAATTTAGAATCCCAAACTCCAAATTTCAAACTTCAAACTTCAAACTTCAAATCCCAAATTTCAAATTTAAATTCCAAACTTCAAACTTCAAATCTCAAACTTCAAATTTCCAATTCCAAATTTCAAATTCCAAATTTTAAATTTCAAATTCAAAATGTTAAATCTTAAATTCCAAATTCCAAATTTTAAATTTTAATTTTAAATCTGAAATTCCAAATTTCAAACTTCAAACTCCAAATCTCAAACTTCAAATTCCCAATTTCAAATTCAAAATTCAAAATGTTAAATCTTAAATTCCAAATTTTAAATTTTAATTTTAAATCTGAAATTCCAAATTTCAAACTTCAAACTCCAAATCTCAAACTTCAAATTTCCAATTCCAAATTTTAAATTTGAAATTTCAAATTCAAATTTCAAAATGTTAAATCTTAAATTCTAAATTCCAAATTTTAAATTTTAATTTTAAATTTCAAATTTCAAACTTCAAATTCCAACTTTCAGATTCCAAATCCCAAATTCCAAATTTCCAATTTCAAATTTCAAATCCCAAATTCCAAAATCCAAAATTTCATATTCCAAATTTCAAATTTAGAATCCCAAACTCCAAATTTCAAACTTCAAACTTCAAATCCCAAATTTAAAATTTAAATTCCAAACTTCAAACTTCAAATCTCAAACTTCAAATTTCCAATTCCAAATTTCAAATTCCAAATTTTAAATTTCAAATTCAAAATGTTAAATCTTAAATTCCAAATTCCAAATTTTAAATTTTAATTTTAAATCTGAAATTCCAAATTTCAAACTTCAAACTCCAAATCTCAAACTTCAAATTCCCAATTTCAAATTCAAAATTCAAAATGTTAAATCTTAAATTCCAAATTTTAAATTTTAATTTTAAATCTGAAATTCCAAATTCCAAACTCCAAATCTCAAACTTCAAATGTCCAATTCCAAATTTCAAATTTCCAAATTTTAAATTTCAAATTACAAATTCAAAATGTTAAATCTTAAATTCCAAATTTTAAATTTTAATTTTAAATCTGAAATTTCAAATTTCAAACTGCAAATCTCAAACTTCAAATTTCCAATTCCAAATTTTAAATTCCAAATTTGAAATTTCAAATTTCAAATTCAAAATTCAAAATGTTAAATCTGAAATTCCAAATTCCAAATTTTAAATTTAAAATCCCAAATTCCAGAATCCAAAATTTCATATTCCAAATTTCAAAGGTAGAATCCAAAACTCCAAACTTCAAACTTCAAATCTCAAATTTCAAATTTAAATTCCAAACTTCAAACTTCAAATCTGAAACTTCAAATTTTCAATTCCAAATTTCAAATTCCAAATTCCACATTTTAAATTTCAAAATCATAATTCAAAATGTTAAATCTTAAATTCCAAATTTTAAATTTTAATTTTGAATTTCAAATTTCAAACTTCAAATTCCAAATTCCAACTTTCAGATTCCAAATTTCAAATTTCAAATCAAAAATTCCAAATTCCAAAGTCAAAAATTTCATTTTCCAAATTTGAAATTTGAAATTTCAAATTTAAAATTCAAAATGTTCAATCTAAAATTCCAAATTTTAAATTTTAATTCCAAACTTCAAACTTCAAATCTCAAACTTAAAATTTTCAATTTCAACTTTCAGATTCCAAATCCGAAATTTCAAATCAAAAATTCCAAATTCCAAAGTCCAAAGTTTCATATTCCAAATTTCAAATTTAGAATCCCAAACTCCAAATTTCAAACTTCAAACTTCAAATCCCAAATTTCAAATTTAAATTCCAAACTTCAAACTTCAAATATCCAATTCCAAATTTCAAATTCCAAATTCTAAATTTTAAATTTCAAATTCAAAATTCAAAATGTTAAATCTTAAATTCCAAATTTTAAATTCAAAATGTTAAATCTCAAATTCCAAATTTCAAACTTCAAATTTCAAATCTCAAACTTCAAATTTCCAATTCCAAATTTCAAATTCCAAATTTTAAATTTGAAATTTCAAATTCAAATTTCAAAATGTTAAATCTTAAATTCTAAATTCAAAATTTTAAATTTTAATTTTAAATTTCAAATTTCAAACTTCAAATTCCAACTTTCAGATTCTAAATCCCAAATTCCAAATTTCAAATTTCAAATTTCAAATCCAAAATTCCAAAATCCAAAATTTCATATTCCAAATTTCAAATTTAGAATCCCAAACTCCAAATTTCAAACTTCAAACTTCAAATCCCAAATTTCAAATTTAAATTCCAAACTTCAAACTTCAAATATCCAATTCCAAATTTCAAATTCAAAATTCTAAATTTTAAATTTCAAATTCAAAATTCAAAATGTTAAATCTTAAATTCCAAATTTTAAATTCAAAATGTTAAATCTCAAATTCCAAATTTCAAACTTCAAACTTCAAATCTCAAACTTCAAATTTCCAATTCCAAATTTCAAATTCCAAATTTTAAATTTGAAATTTCAAATTCAAATTTCAAAATGTTAAATCTTAAATTCTAAATTCAAAATTTTAAATTTTAATTTTAAATTTCAAATTTCAAACTTCAAATTCCAACTTTCAGATTCTAAATCCCAAATTCCAAATTTCCAATTTCAAATTTCAAATCCAAAATTCCAAAATCCAAAATTTCATATTCCAAATTTCAAATTTAGAATCCCAAACTCCAAATTCCAAACTTCAAACTTCAAATCCCAAATTTCAAATTTAAATTCCAAACTTCAAACTTCAAATCTCAAACTTCAAATTTCCAATTCCAAATTTCAAATTCCAAATTTTAAATTTCAAATTCAAAATGTTAAATCTTAAATTCCAAATTCCAAATTTTAAATTTTAATTTTAAATCTGAAATTCCAAATTTCAAACTCCAAATCTCAAACTTCAAATATCCAATTCCAAATTTCAAATTTCCAAATTTTAAATTTCAAATTACAAATTCAAAATGTTAAATCTTAAATTACAAATTTTAAATTTTAATTTTAAATCTGAAATTCCAAATTTCAAACTCCAAATCTCAAACTTCAAATTTCCAATTCCAAATTTTAAATTCCAAATTTGAAATTTGAAATTTCAAATTCAAAATTCAAAATGTTAAATCTTAAATTCCAAATTCCAAATTTTAAATTTTAATTTTGAATTTCAAATTTCAAACTTCAAATTCCAAATTCCAACTTTCAGATTCCAAATCCTAAATTAAAATTTCCACTTTCAAATTTCAAATCCCAAATTCCAAAATGTAAAATTTCATATTCCAAATTTCAAATTTAAATTCCAAACTTCAAACTTCAAATTTTCAATCCCAAATTTCAAATTCCAAATTCCAAATTTTAAATTTCAAATCCCAAATTCCAGAATCCAAAATTTCATATTCCAAGTTTCAAAGTTAGAACCCCAAACTCCAAACTTCAAACTTCAAATCCCAAATTTCAAATTTAAATTCCAAACTTCAAACTTCAAATCTCAAACTTCAAATTTTCAATTCCAAATTTCAAATTCCAAATTCCACATTTTAAATTTCAAAATCATAATTCAAAATGTTAAATCTTAAATTCCAAATTTTAAATTCAAAATATTAAATCTCAAATTCAAAATTCCAAACTTCAAACTCCAAATCTCAAACTGGGAAATTTGATACAATTCCAAATTTCAAATTCCATATTTTAAATTTCAAATTTCAAATTCAAAATTCAAAATGTTAAATCTTAAATTCCAAATTTTAAATTTTAAATTTTAATTTTAAATTTCAAATTTCAAACTTCAAATTCCAAATTTCAGATTCCAAATCCAAATTCCAAATTTCTAATTTTAAATTTCAAATCCCAAATTCCAAAATCCAAAATTTCATATTCCAAATTTCAAATTTAAATTCCAAACTTCAAACTTCAAATCTCAAACTTCAAATTTTCAATCCCAAATTTCAAATTCCAAATCCCAAATTTCAATTTCAAATCAAAAATTCCAAATTTCAAAGTCCAAAATTTCATATTCCAAATTTCAAATTTAGAATCCCAAACTCCAAATTTCAAACTTCAAACTTCAAATCCCAAATTTCAAATTTAAATTCCAAACTTCAAACTTCAAATTTCCAATTCCAAATTTCAAATTCCAAATTCTAAATTTAAATTTCAAATTCAAAATTCAAAATATTAAATCTTAAATTCCAAATTTTAAATTCAAAATGTTAAATCTCAAATTCCAAATTTCAAACTTCAAACTCCAAATCTCAAGCTTCAAATTTCCAATTCCAAGATTCAAATTCCAAATTTTAAATTTGAAATTTCAAATTCAAATTTCAAAATGTTAAATCTTAAATTCTAAATTCCAAATTTTAAATTTTAATTTTAAATTTCAAATTTCAAACTTCAAATTCCAACTTTCAGATTCCAAATCCCCAATTTCAAATTTCAAATCCCAAATTCCAAAATCCAAAATTTCATATTCCAAATTTCAAATTTAGAATCCCAAACTCCAAATTTCAAACTTCAAACTTCAAACTTCAAATCCCAAATTTCAAATTTAAATTCCAAACTTCAAACTTCAAATCTCAAACTTCAAATTTCCAATTCCAAATTTCAAATTCCAAATTTTAAATTTCAAATTCAAAATGTTAAATCTTAAATTCCAAATTCCAAATTTTAAATTTTAATTTTAAATCTGAAATTCCAAATTTCAAACTTCAAACTCCAAATCTCAAACTTCAAATTCCCAATTTCAAATTCAAAATTCAAAATGTTAAATCTTAAATTCCAAATTTTAAATTTTAATTTTAAATCTGAAATTCCAAATTTCAAACTTCAAACTCCAAATCTCAAACTTCAAATTTCCAATTCCAAATTTTAAATTTGAAATTTCAAATTCAAATTTCAAAATGTTAAATCTTAAATTCTAAATTCCAAATTTTAAATTTTAATTTTAAATTTCAAATTTCAAACTTCAAATTCCAACTTTCAGATTCCAAATCCCAAATTCCAAATTTCCAATTTCAAATTTCAAATCCCAAATTCCAAAATCCAAAATTTCATATTCCAAATTTCAAATTTAGAATCCCAAACTCCAAATTTCAAACTTCAAACTTCAAATCCCAAATTTAAAATTTAAATTCCAAACTTCAAACTTCAAATCTCAAACTTCAAATTTCCAATTCCAAATTTCAAATTCCAAATTTTAAATTTCAAATTCAAAATGTTAAATCTTAAATTCCAAATTCCAAATTTTAAATTTTGATTTTAAATCTGAAATTCCAAATTTCAAACTTCAAACTCCAAATCTCAAACTTCAAATTCCCAATTTCAAATTCAAAATTCAAAATGTTAAATCTTAAATTCCAAATTCCAAATTTTAAATCTGAAATTCCAAATTTCAAACTCCAAATCTCAAACTTCAAATTTCCAATTCCAAATTTTAAATTCCAAATTTGAAATTTGAAATTTCAAATTCAAAATTCAATATGTTCAATCTTAAATTCCAAATTTTAAATTTAAATTTTGAATTTCAAATTTCAAACTTCAAATTCCAAATTCCAACTTTCAGATTCCAAATCCCAAATTTCAATTTGAAATCAAAAATTCCAAATTTCAAAGTCCAAAATTTCATATTCCAAATTTCAAATTTAGAATCCCAAACTCCAAATTTCAAACTTCAAACTTCAAATCCCAAATTTCAAATTTAAATTCCAAACTTCAAACTTCAAATTTCCAATTCCAAATTTCAAATTCCAAATTCTAAATTTAAATTTCAAATTCAAAATTCAAAATATTAAATCTTAAATTCCAAATTTTAAATTCAAAATGTTAAATCTCAAATTCCAAATTTCAAACTTCAAACTCCAAATCTCAAACTTCAAATTTCCAATTCCAAGATTCAAATTCCAAATTTTAAATTTGAAATTTCAAATTCAAATTTCAAAATGTTAAATCTTAAATTCTAAATTCCAAATTTTAAATTTTAATTTTAAATTTCAAATTTCAAACTTCAAATTCCAACTTTCAGATTCCAAATCCCAAATTTCAAATTTCAAATCCCAAATTCCAAAATCCAAAATTTCATATTCCAAATTTCAAATTTAGAATCCCAAACTCCAAATTTCAAACTTCAAACTTCAAACTTCAAATCCCAAATTTCAAATTTAAATTCCAAACTTCAAACTTCAAATCTCAAACTTCAAATTTCCAATTCCAAATTTCAAATTCCAAATTTTAAATTTCAAATTCAAAATGTTAAATCTTAAATTCCAAATTCCAAATTTTAAATTTTAATTTTAAATCTGAAATTCCAAATTTCAAACTTCAAACTCCAAATCTCAAACTTCAAATTCCCAATTTCAAATTCAAAATTCAAAATGTTAAATCTTAAATTCCAAATTTTAAATTTTAATTTTAAATCTGAAATTCCAAATTTCAAACTTCAAACTCCAAATCTCAAACTTCAAATTTCCAATTCCAAATTTTAAATTTGAAATTTCAAATTCAAATTTCAAAATGTTAAATCTTAAATTCTAAATTCCAAATTTTAAATTTTAATTTTAAATTTCAAATTTCAAACTTCAAATTCCAACTTTCAGATTCCAAATCCCAAATTCCAAATTTCCAATTTCAAATTTCAAATCCCAAATTCCAAAATCCAAAATTTCATATTCCAAATTTCAAATTTAGAATCCCAAACTCCAAATTTCAAACTTCAAACTTCAAATCCCAAATTTAAAATTTAAATTCCAAACTTCAAACTTCAAATCTCAAACTTCAAATTTCCAATTCCAAATTTCAAATTCCAAATTTTAAATTTCAAATTCAAAATGTTAAATCTTAAATTCCAAATTCCAAATTTTAAATTTTAATTTTAAATCTGAAATTCCAAATTTCAAACTCCAAATCTCAAACTTCAAATTCCCAATTTCAAATTCAAAATTCAAAATGTTAAATCTTAAATTCCAAATTTTAAATTTTAATTTTAAATCTGAAATTCCAAATTCCAAACTCCAAATCTCAAACTTCAAATGTCCAATTCCAAATTTCAAATTTCCAAATTTTAAATTTCAAATTACAAATTCAAAATGTTAAATCTTAAATTCCAAATTTTAAATTTTAATTTTAAATCTGAAATTTCAAATTTCAAACTGCAAATCTCAAACTTCAAATTTCCAATTCCAAATTTTAAATTCCAAATTTGAAATTTCAAATTTCAAATTCAAAATTCAAAATGTTAAATCTGAAATTCCAAATTCCAAATTTTAAATTTAAAATCCCAAATTCCAGAATCCAAAATTTCATATTCCAAATTTCAAAGGTGGAATCCAAAACTCCAAACTTCAAACTTCAAATCTCAAATTTCAAATTTAAATTCCAAACTTCAAACTTCAAATCTGAAACTTCAAATTTTCAATTCCAAATTTCAAATTCCAAATTCCACATTTTAAATTTCAAAATCATAATTCAAAATGTTAAATCTTAAATTCCAAATTTTAAATTTTAATTTTGAATTTCAAATTTCAAACTTCAAATTCCAAATTCCAACTTTCAGATTCCAAATTTCAAATTTCAAATCAAAAATTCCAAATTCCAAAGTCAAAAATTTCATTTTCCAAATTTGAAATTTGAAATTTCAAATTTAAAATTCAAAATGTTCAATCTAAAATTCCAAATTTTAAATTTTAATTCCAAACTTCAAACTTCAAATCTCAAACTTAAAATTTTCAATTTCAACTTTCAGATTCCAAATCCGAAATTTCAAATCAAAAATTCCAAATTCCAAAGTCCAAAGTTTCATATTCCAAATTTCAAATTTAGAATCCCAAACTCCAAATTTCAAACTTCAAACTTCAAATCCCAAATTTCAAATTTAAATTCCAAACTTCAAACTTCAAATATCCAATTCCAAATTTCAAATTCCAAATTCTAAATTTTAAATTTCAAATTCAAAATTCAAAATGTTAAATCTTAAATTCCAAATTTTAAATTCAAAATGTTAAATCTCAAATTCCAAATTTCAAACTTCAAATTTCAAATCTCAAACTTCAAATTTCCAATTCCAAATTTCAAATTCCAAATTTTAAATTTGAAATTTCAAATTCAAATTTCAAAATGTTAAATCTTAAATTCTAAATTCAAAATTTTAAATTTTAATTTTAAATTTCAAATTTCAAACTTCAAATTCCAACTTTCAGATTCTAAATCCCAAATTCCAAATTTCAAATTTCAAATTTCAAATCCAAAATTCCAAAATCCAAAATTTCATATTCCAAATTTCAAATTTAGAATCCCAAACTCCAAATTTCAAACTTCAAACTTCAAATCCCAAATTTCAAATTTAAATTCCAAACTTCAAACTTCAAATATCCAATTCCAAATTTCAAATTCAAAATTCTAAATTTTAAATTTCAAATTCAAAATTCAAAATGTTAAATCTTAAATTCCAAATTTTAAATTCAAAATGTTAAATCTCAAATTCCAAATTTCAAACTTCAAACTTCAAATCTCAAACTTCAAATTTCCAATTCCAAATTTCAAATTCCAAATTTTAAATTTGAAATTTCAAATTCAAATTTCAAAATGTTAAATCTTAAATTCTAAATTCAAAATTTTAAATTTTAATTTTAAATTTCAAATTTCAAACTTCAAATTCCAACTTTCAGATTCTAAATCCCAAATTCCAAATTTCCAATTTCAAATTTCAAATCCAAAATTCCAAAATCCAAAATTTCATATTCCAAATTTCAAATTTAGAATCCCAAACTCCAAATTCCAAACTTCAAACTTCAAATCCCAAATTTCAAATTTAAATTCCAAACTTCAAACTTCAAATCTCAAACTTCAAATTTCCAATTCCAAATTTCAAATTCCAAATTTTAAATTTCAAATTCAAAATGTTAAATCTTAAATTCCAAATTCCAAATTTTAAATTTTAATTTTAAATCTGAAATTCCAAATTTCAAACTCCAAATCTCAAACTTCAAATATCCAATTCCAAATTTCAAATTTCCAAATTTTAAATTTCAAATTACAAATTCAAAATGTTAAATCTTAAATTACAAATTTTAAATTTTAATTTTAAATCTGAAATTCCAAATTTCAAACTCCAAATCTCAAACTTCAAATTTCCAATTCCAAATTTTAAATTCCAAATTTGAAATTTGAAATTTCAAATTCAAAATTCAAAATGTTAAATCTTAAATTCCAAATTCCAAATTTTAAATTTTAATTTTGAATTTCAAATTTCAAACTTCAAATTCCAAATTCCAACTTTCAGATTCCAAATCCTAAATTAAAATTTCCACTTTCAAATTTCAAATCCCAAATTCCAAAATGTAAAATTTCATATTCCAAATTTCAAATTTAAATTCCAAACTTCAAACTTCAAATTTTCAATCCCAAATTTCAAATTCCAAATTCCAAATTTTAAATTTCAAATCCCAAATTCCAGAATCCAAAATTTCATATTCCAAGTTTCAAAGTTAGAACCCCAAACTCCAAACTTCAAACTTCAAATCCCAAATTTCAAATTTAAATTCCAAACTTCAAACTTCAAATCTCAAACTTCAAATTTTCAATTCCAAATTTCAAATTCCAAATTCCACATTTTAAATTTCAAAATCATAATTCAAAATGTTAAATCTTAAATTCCAAATTTTAAATTCAAAATATTAAATCTCAAATTCAAAATTCCAAACTTCAAACTCCAAATCTCAAACTGGGAAATTTGATACAATTCCAAATTTCAAATTCCATATTTTAAATTTCAAATTTCAAATTCAAAATTCAAAATGTTAAATCTTAAATTCCAAATTTTAAATTTTAAATTTTAATTTTAAATTTCAAATTTCAAACTTCAAATTCCAAATTTCAGATTCCAAATCCAAATTCCAAATTTCTAATTTTAAATTTCAAATCCCAAATTCCAAAATCCAAAATTTCATATTCCAAATTTCAAATTTAAATTCCAAACTTCAAACTTCAAATCTCAAACTTCAAATTTTCAATCCCAAATTTCAAATTCCAAATTCCAAATTTTAAATTTCAAATCCCAAATTCCAAAATCTAAAATTTCATATTCCAAATTTCAAAGTTAGAATCCCAAACTCCAAACTTCAAACTTCAAATCCCAAATTTCAAATTTACATTCCAAACTTCAGACTTCAAATCTCAAACTTCAAATTTCCAATTCCAAATTTCAAATTCCAAATTCCAAATTTTAAATTTCAAATTCAAAATTCAAAATGTTAAATCTTAAATTCCAAATTTTAAATTTTAATTTTAAATTTCAAATTTCAAACTTCAAATTCCAAATTCCAAATTTCAGATTCCAAATCCCAAATTCCAAATTTCCAATTTCAAATTTCAAATCCCAAATTCCAAAATCCAAAATTTCATATTCTAAATTTCAAATTTAGAATCCCAAACTCTAAATTTCAAACTTCAAATTTCAAATCCCAAATTTCAAATTTCAATTCCAAACTTAAATTCCAAATAAGAAAATTACAAATAAAAATGAGGTGATTTTTAATACTGAATTCCTGATGTAGTTCCGCTAAACTTAGCAAGAACTCCTTAAAACACCCATTAAACCTCACATCAACGTAACTTTCTTAACAGTATCTTCTTACATCGACTTATTTTGCTTACTTAAGATAAATGTATGACATGCTGCAACAAAATCTTTTTAGTGATACTATTCTGTATTATTTATAGTGATTCTCGCTAAATTTGCGAAATTATTGCAAACAATGATCTTAAGATACAGTGAGATTCATTCTACCATTTCTATAGACAAAGAAAGGGTATAGAAAGTGAAACACAACCAGTAAAGAAGATCGCTGATATGAACGAGTAGGTATTTAAAACAGGAAACAATTACCACCACCACTAGCTGCTTATATAAGGAGCCGATTTCAGGTACCAATTTATGAAAAGCAGTTGCTAAAGGGCCAGACAAGTTTGGCCTAAAAAGCCGAAAAACTGGGAAAGACCCTTTACTATCTAAGAATAACACAAAAATTTGACTTAACTGGGCAAAAAGGTACCAACATTGAACTATAATGGGATAGAGTCAAGTTCTTTGGTCAGATGAAAATAATGTCGAGGTCAGTTCTAAATATGCTGAGAAATTATAAAAAAACAAATTATTTGACAATTCACTTAATAAGCCAATAAGAAATCACTATAACCATTATTTGGATAATTTTAATAAATTGGTTAGGTTTTCGGGACATCGGGACTAAATACGTACGTCGAAGACTCGAACAACAGACAAAGCTCATAATTCGAAATGCTAGCGACTACTGTCAACCACGTTGACCACAATGTTACCGAAAGTATGGTTTCGGTTAAAATAAAAGGCTATTGCAATAGGTATTTACCTATTCGAAAGCAGTAGTACTAGAATAATGGAAAGCTTTAAGTCCATTGATCTCTAAGCGACTTGTGGATAATTTAATAAGATGAATTGCAGAAGTAATAAAAAATCAGACTAGAGTGTTAGCTGTTTATTGTTGTTTATTTGGGTCTTTAAATATTTACGAAAGACGAGAAAGAAATATAAAGTCGATCTCTCCCTTAAAATTGTTAATCGCGTTTACTTTCAGATCTGCGGCAACTATTGGATCACTATAATCTCAAGTAAACTGGAATCCCCGTAAAATCCAATTTCTTAATACGATCGATTAACTTTTGAAAGGTGTATTTTAAAAATTGGCAACAATGATAGTATATTATGTACCTACAATAATTTTTTAATTAAGATATATGTACTTACCTTTAAATTCCGCAACTTATAATCCAATAAATCCAATTTAATAATGGCAAATATCATGAGTGCCACAATAAAACAATGCCAACACGGAACAATAATCATTCCAATCCACATTATAGTAAATTGCACAAAGTACATCCAATAGTAATTGCTCCAAGCATCATCGAATGGAAACCATGACCGCAAAATAACTGGCGGAAGTGAAGTTTTATTCATCCCCTTTATGAGACAAAAATACAAAAAAACAAATCAACAATAAGCTAAATAATGCACAGGCATGCACATTTTTTGTACCCAATAATTACCATTTCGTCAACAATACTAGACGGCTGATATAAATACAATTGGATGAACGAATTAATGCACATTAAATTACCGGTTAGGAGTGCACTTGCCGTAAAAAAAATTGTCAATCGTTTTGAATATCGAATACGTTTTGTAATGAGTTTTGTTTCACAGGCATTACCATTCGCAATGATTTCCGTTAATTCATAATCAACATCACGTATGATTTGGATATAACGTGATCGGTTCCGATAAAAATTGACCATCCGAAAAGCAGTCGTCGTAAATAGTAATGTGGTTGACGCATTAATTGTCATCTCATCCACGTCACCCCACAGTGATATCAAATCTTTATACTGTGATGGAAAGAAAGAGGGAAATGAAAAGTTAAAAAAACAAAAATTGATAATGACAACGATAACGACCGGTGGATAAAAAGTGAAACGAGAGATAGCTTTCGACGACAAATAAAAACGGTTTTTTTTATGTTTATTTAACTTTAAGTAGTTAGTGATTGATGAAAACGAGAAATTCTCATCGCAACGTAATTATCATTAGAGAACAGCAAAGGAATAATACAATCACACCGGTTACCGCTCCAAGCTACACAAACAAAAGCAAATACGTTAATTGTAAATTTAATTATTTCATCTTTAGATTGTAATCTTAATCAATCGCGATAGTAATAAAACAATATTTCTCATCTCACAGACTTCACATCACATTTTTTGATACATACCTGCGTGAGATTAAAGATGAGAAAGGAAAATGTTAAAAATGCACCGCGAAAACAATGTAGCTGTCGTAATTTTTGATCGGTGAATAGGGCATAGCCCATGATACGTAATCCAAATAAGTGCGGATACAAAAGCACATTATTGTAAATTTTTTTATCCAGCGTAAATTTATCGATGTTAATTAACATTTCAGATCAACCAAAACTACCAAGAGGAAAATTTATTCTAAACAGAAAATGGAATATGTTGGGTAATTTATATATAAGCGGTAAATATTCAAATTTTAAAAATTTATTTTCATTTTTAATGAGTTTTTAATTAACGTGTTTTCGAATTTGATTGACATTTTTTGTTTGTACATATGAGGGCGTATTTTGTTTTTGGTTTGGGGAATGTGAGCGAGTCGATAATCGAATAATTGTTCATATGTGTCGAGGTTAAAAGTACAAAATGTAATGGAAAATTGTAAACCAATGACAGCAACAAATAAATAAATGGAGGAGGTATAAAATAAGACCGAAAATAAGAAAGATTTGCCAAGTTCTTAGTAAAAAGTTCGAATCTAGCTTTCATCACCGATTACCCAATTATTATGCAGAAAACCAATTTCAATGAGTTTTGGAACCAGAAATAGGCGAATAAAAGTTAATTTGGCATTAAAGATGAAGGGTGCAAATTTTATTCAGAGATAAAGTAGTATCGAAGTAGCAGAATAGCTACAAATCTAAATATATAAAAATGGTGTAAAAAATGTATCCACGAAAAGTCGATGCAAAGCTTAGAAAATCTCAGAAAATCGTGAAATAAATTGATAAAAACACAAAGTTAACGAGATAAATAAGAGATGGCGCTGAGGTATGATCATTAATACCACGCAGGCGTTGGGCGTTGTGCAATTTGACAGGTGTACTTTTCGCTAGGACGAAAAAACCGTAATTCATAAAAAATGCAAGGTTTCCGTGAGAATGAAACGCAAGAGCAACGCGAAGAATTAAATGAACATAGACGTGCTCATATCGGAGTTTGCGCTGCACGGGCACCAGCTCAGGTTCGACAAAATGTAACTCGACGAAGAAGTGCGGTGAACGTCGACATGAATCGCGCTGCTTTCAACTATGACTCTGCAATCGCCTAGAAAGATCTTCGACGCGTGCCGACATTGCTAAGCATTGAAGTTCCAAGCAGAAACGCCAGGGCTATGTTGTGCCGATGGCAAAGTTAAATTGCCGGTTTTGACTTCGCCACCGGAGCCATTGCGTACTTATCTCTATGAAGATACAACGCAACAGTACAATCAATGATTTAATATGACGTTATTTGGAACCGATGTTATTGTTCGTCAACCCGGCTACAATCCCACCTATATAGTAATGACGTCACCACGTGTTAATCATTTCGATAATGTTAAACGATTATACTCATCATATTCAAAATATCCCTGTATTTAATATAATCGGAGAACTTCAATGTCTTTTGCATAAACACAAAATATTAACCGGAGGCCATGTAAATACAATGCTCCCACTATCGACGAAGTCGCAGTTGTGATTGTTGGCGAAAATGTGGAATCGCGTGATATTGTGAGCAAGCGGCGTGATGACGGACGAGTGCAGCGCATGTACGGAACACATCGATCATATGATGCACTTCAATATCCATTGATGTTTTGTCATGGAGAGGATGGCTACCACTTCCAGATAAAGATGGTCAATCCGCTGACCGGTTAGTTATTGAGCTGTCGATTGTATTTGCATTGCTATACAAGTAACATATTCATTTTGCAGGGAAGAAACGAATTAAGGTTAGTTATTTATTAGCATTTTTATACTTATCGGTTGATGATGCGACAATGTGTGGACAATCATCTTTTGAGATATCGTCGATTGTTTCAACAGTATTGCGTCGATATGTATGTCAAGATCGAAACGGAATGTTTAAATTTCATCCGCTTCAATCAATCAAAACTACGTTCCGAGCAGTACATTCATCTGTGCGCGACATCATTTCGGTCAATTGCCATTCTACCAGCGACATATGTCGGCAGCTCATGGCATATGCATGACGTTCATCACGTCCACATGCAATCCGAAATGGCCTGAAATTACAGGTAATCCACTGTCAGGACAAACTTCCAGCGATCGCCACGACATCACTGCACGTGTGTTCAAGCAAAAACTCAGGACGCTAATGGACTTCATCGTTAAGCAGATGGTTTTCGGATAGCCACGTTGTTGGATGTACTCAGTAGAGTGGCATAGAAGCGTGGATTACCACATGCACACCTTCTGCTATGATTAATTGAGAAAGTCAGACCAGATCAAATCTTTTCAATCATCAGTGACGAAATACCAGATCCAGAAGCCGACCCGGAGTTGTTTGCGGTAGTCGCAAAAAACATGATTCTACGGTCCGTACGGAGATCACAATCCAGATTCACCGTGTATGGCCGATGGGAAATGCACAAAACAATATCCGCGTCCGTTCCTGGCATACACAATTAGTGGAAACGACGGCTATCCACTATATCGGCGTCGTTCACCCGAATATGGTGGCAGAACAGTCACGATGACGGTGAAAAGAAAAGATGTCGTGGTTGATAATCGCTGGATCGTTCCGTATTGCAAGCTTCTATCGAAAACATTCGCAACACACTGCAATGTTGACTACTGTAACTCCATTAAGTCCATTAAATATGTCTGCAAATACGTGAACAAAGGTAGCGACCTGGTAGTGTTCGGCATTGCTGCTCCGGATGCAAATGACGAAGTGTCAAGAGTGCAATGAAGCGATTTGGCGTATTTTCTCATTTGCAATACACGAACCGCCTCGGTGGCACAGTTGTTAGCATGCTTGCTTCAAGCCCCGGAGGTCCCGGGTTCGATTCCCGGCGGGTGATGAAAAAATCACGGCTGGTTAATGTAGGATCAATGAATTAATCACTCATTATCCGTTAAAAAAATGATTACGAAACTTCAATATGAAGCGGCCAAATCCCTCTATGGGATGTAGCGCCAGCGAAAAAAAAAAAAAAAATTACACGAATAGATAACGTGTCTATTTCACGGAAACTGATGCAGCAAAACGAGCAGAACGACCACCAGCTATACAACACTCACGAATTTCTTCGAAATTTGCCAAAGCGATCCATTCGCACGAACATAGCTTTACTGGGAAATGCCACGCTATTATACTTGAAACCAGTCGACCAAGAAGTTTCAACGATGAAAGAAAGGTCAACCTGTTGCAGGATACGACGATGGGTATTCGACTGATGAGCTTGGCCGTGTGTACACCATTCATCCACGACAAGACGAATGCTTCTATCTTCGTTTGCTTTTGTTTCATGTTCGCGGTCCTACTTCGGTCAAATCGCTTCGTGCTATAGATGGTGTGTTGTGCGCCACGTATCGAGAGGCTTGCCAACGTCTGAATTTGCTGGAAAACACATTGGGACTCAACACTCGCCGATGCCACTGTTTCTGCGCCGGCAAATCAAATTCGTACATTGTTCGGCATAGTGACGTGTCATCCATCGAACGCATTGGAACTGTGGAACAAATACAAGGACGAGATGGCTGACGACATTTTGCATCGAGTTCGCACTGCAACATCGAATTATGAGCTTGAAATGAAATGTTATTTGTCAAAATTGGGCTTGCCAGCACCAATTCATTTGATGCACGATGCACTTAATCGTGAATTACAACGAGAGCAAGTATACGATCGAGATTCAATGAGCCAAATAGTACGAACGAATGTCGCACTTTTGAAAGCACGCAGCAAAAGAACGAGTTCGACGCATTGATGAAGGCAGTTGACGAAGGAAACGGCGGAATATTCTTCCTCGATGCTCCCGGTGGAACAGGCAAAACCTTTCTGATTTCATTGCTTTTGGCCACAATTCACTCGAGATCTCAAATAGGGTTAGCTGTTGCATCATCAAGAATTGCAGCATCATTGCTGGACTGCCGCCGGATGGCACATTCTGCGTTGAAGTTGCCGATGAATATCCACACGAATGACAAGCCAATGTGCTCAATTGCCAAGAACTCGGCGATGGCCAAGGTATTGCAAGAATGCGAAATCATCATCTGGGACGAGTGCACAATGGCACACAAACGATCATTGGAATTCTTCGACTTTTTACGACGTTAAGTTGAACATGAGAGTCGCGTTACAGAACGACTCATCAACTGTTGATTTTTCCAAACAACTGTCGGCGCTTGGTAATGGTCAAATTCCTGTTGATGTTTCGACCGGATTGATTTCGTTTACCTTGAATTTTTGCATGTTCACGACGTCGAAGGAAGAGCTTATCACAAAAGTGTTTCCGGACATCCGCCGAAATTATATGAATCATTTTGGCATCAAAGAACAAGGATGTAGACAGTCTGAATTACTTGATTCAAAACCAAATCGCTGGGGTAATGCATTGTTGTGTACAAATCCGTAATTGACTGTGAGCCCAATCAAGACGAGGCAACCAACTATTCGACCGAGTTTTTGAATGTGTTAATTTACCAGGAATACCACCACATAACTTGATGCTCAAAGTCGGATCTGTGATAATCATGCTGCGCAATCTGAACTATCTGAGATTGTGTGAGACCATCGCCTGTACGTTGACGAACGAGCCTGTGCAAGCCATAACCAAACCGTCAATGATTGAAAATACGCAGAGTGGAAATTGACACCAGCATAAACAACGAGGGTTAGCACGAAGATACCGAGACGGAAGCAGCAAAATCAGATGTTGTGCATGTGATAAGGTCGGTCACATCTCGTGGAACTGCTGGGAAATAAGAAGAACACGGCGAAGATCTCCATCTCCTATGCAACGACGATCAAGTGAAGAGCAGGTAGCGGCCAAGCAAGAGGGCCAAATGGCGACGGAGCCGTTAAACTACAAAGAGTCAGCTTAAAGGGGCAGAAGCTGACTCCCACAACCGTTTGCCCCATAACCTCCATCCGCGTTTCAAAAGTAGTAAGAGGCGGTGACAGCTTAACAATCCAAGGCGACATTGATGGCACGGACTGTTTCATTACCCTAGATTCGGGAACAAATCGCACGATTGTCCTTAAAGATCTAATCTGTGGAGGTATACAATCAGCTAATGGATTGAAGTTACAAACAGCAACTGGAGATAGTTCAATAATAAAAGGCAAAAAGAACGTGAAAATAAAAATCGGGAGACCCCTTTTCCAACACAAAGTGCTGACTGCAGATATTGTGGATGAGGTCATGAGGGCAAATGGCTTCGTGGTGGGCGTTGAAAGAGTAGCATTGACTTACAATAACATCGAGTTGCCACTTCAATCTATAGCAGTGCAGAAGCAACTACCAGGCGAATTATCGTTGATCATCGGGAGAAGCTGCCACCAAACTCAAAAACGATCGTATGGGGAAGATTGGAGGGAGGTTCTGTGTCACCCAGGTTGTGGGTTGTGGCTTGTGGAAGCTAATGAAGAGGAGAGCGGAGCCAAAGAAAGTAATAATTGGAAAGCCCTAGTTAAGCCAGACAACGACTATAGAGTACCAATTAGGACTCTAAATCTCTCAGACGTGCTTAATATATTTGGCCGACATAATCATTATGGGCAAGGATTTCGACGAGCATCTAAGTAATTTGGCAGAGGTTTTGGATCGAATACAGGCTGCCGAATTAAAGTTAAGCCCAAAGAAATGTAAGCTGTTCAGAACGGAAGTATAGTATTTGGATCATCTGGCACAATAACCAATGGAAATCACACCGACGCACAGTGCGGCGAAATCGAAAAAAGCTGGCCAAAAGTCCAAAAAAAAAAGTTCCTAGATGGAGTTTTTGTTCATTGGGTTGGTTAAAGTACATGTCTAACGTTCAGGAATTACTAAGATAAGATTACATTTCCTTCTACCTGCTCTGGAATATTCGTCACAATGCAACCTTTGTTCGAGTAGTATCAACATTGTTACGGAAATGGTAAACAACGCGCTTATTAAAAGTAATACAGAAAATCGAAAGCACAACCAATTCTTATCGGATAAAATGGTATCAACTTCTGAAAGTATGTAAAACATGAGAATAAATTGTAATGTACTAATTTTGAAAATATCAAATATCAAAAAATTAGTAATTTTAACCGATTTTTATCTCTTGTTAATCTTTAATATATGATATGTTATTATCAAAAAGTTGTGTTGTTCTGTCGTGTTCGATTGTAAAACTTATCAGAGGTTGTAGGTGAAAGTATTATCTTCCACATACAAAAAAAATTGGCTGCTTTAAGCTGCTTTTTCGGATTTTATTGTAATTTTTGAAAAATAGTTTGGGGAAAAAGTATAAGAGAGATTTTTGGCAATTTTTGATTAAATTTTTCTTGTATTCAAAATGAGTTTTATTTTAGAACATATTGGCCATTATCATCTATGACCTTTTGCTCTTTATCGGGAAGTTTCATAATTTTATCGGTGTAGAACTTCTGGGGTTTATCGGTGAAAAACTTGGCCAAGTGATTTTCACAATCCTTTTTGAAGCTAACTTTTGACCATCAAGGGAGGTTTGCAGAGATCGAAACAAATGGTAGTCAGAGGGTGCAAGGTCCAGGCTATACGCTAGATATGTCAAAACTTCCCAGCCGAGCTCTCTCAATTGTTGCCGAGACATCAAAAATGGGTGTGGTCTGGCGTTGTCATGATCGAAGACAACAAGCTTTCTATTGATCAATTCTGACCGTTTTTTTTATTTGCTTGCTGTAGCCTGGTTAATTGCTGATAGTAGAGATTAGAATCAATAGTTTGACCAGATTCTAGAACCTCATAATGTACGATTCCCTTCTAATCCCACTATACACACAGCATAACTTTATGGGGCGTTAATATTGACTTTGAAATCGTTTGTGATAGCTCACCATTTTTTGACCATGATCTGTTTCAAACGATTTTTGGGTATTGAACCCATTTTTCATCGCCAGTAATGATTTGCTTCAAAAATGGGTTGACTTCGTTGCATTTCAGTAGCAAATCGCTGATGGAAATTTGGTCAACTAAATTTTTCATCGAAAATTCTTGATCGAGCTTTTTTGCGTATCCAGCCTTACGCAAATGATTTAAAACTGTTTTGTGATCGATATTTAATTCCTTAGCAATGTCATGGCTGCTTATGTGTCGGTCTTCTACGATTTTTTGTAAGATTTCATTGACTTTTTCAGTGATTGGTCGGCCAGAGCGAGAAGCATTTTTGACATCGAAATTTCCAAAATTTTTCCAATTTCAAATGCGCGTCATCTTTCATAAGTGGTATTTTGTTGAGAAAAATGTAAATAAATTTAGATTTGATTAATTTTTCCCCTTTTCTTTGATATTTGCTTTACTTTGATTATAATAAAGATATTTTTTTTTGCAAATGTTGTTGTAACTTTGTCCAATAAATACGGTTATTATTGTGCTTGGCGCATAATTCGTCGTTTTTATTATTTAATATTGCAACTCTGACTTTTGATTCGTAATCCACAACCCAAACAAGCATGAAAATGATATGCATCTTGATCATGACATGATATACAGTTGTTTCCCGAATAGGGGTTGCTAATAGGGGTTGAAGGGGGCTACATTTTCCAACTCTGACTTCAGATTCGTAATCAGCGACCCAAAAAACCCCTGAGTGCATATTTTTACATACTTTACTTGAATTTTTCACTTTTGTCCAACTTTTTTGGAATCCGCCGCACTGTGCGACGAAGGAAAGATCGCAGCGGTAAAGAACTGGCCAAGACCTAAAAATTTACACGAATTGCGAAGCTTTCGGGGATTGTGCACCTATTATAAACGCTTCGTGCTGGGATTCACCAACATCGCAAAGAGTTTACACGAGTTAACCAGGAAGAACAAGGCATTCGAATGGAAGGATGACCAGGAAGAAGCATTTGTGGATTATGTGTCGCGCTAATCCTCAGATAGCCTATACCCAGCGTGAAATTTATTTTGGGCATCGATGCAAGTAATGACGGATAGAAGAGTGTTATCAAAGGAAACTAATGGCGAAGAATGAATTATTGCGTACTACTCCAAGACATTATCAAAACCGGAACGAAATTATTGCGTGACTCGGAAAGAATTGTTGGATATAGTAGAATGCGTGAAGCATTTTCATAAGTACCTTTATGGGCAAAAATTTAGTTTACGGACGGATCACGGCGCTTTACGGTGGCTGTTGCAATTCAAGAATTTAGAGGGACAGGTAGCACGCTGGATCGAACGTCTTCAAAGCTACGATTTTCAGATCCAACATCGAAAGGGGAGCGAAAACGGAAATGCCGACGCATTATCAAGACGACCATGTCCAGTAGAATGCAAGCATAGTGTGTATGTTGAAGCAAAGGAAGGCTTCATCGATGTTAGGCTTAAGAAAGTGCTGCATGAGGAGGAGTGAACTGACGAAATGATCAGGAAAGAGTAATTAGATGACACGGATTTGTCTGTTATTATTGAATGGAAGGAAAAGGAACACCGGCCTACTTGGAGCAAGATCGCGGATAAAACTCCCATTGTCAAGGTTTATTGGGCTCAATGGGATAGCCTACCGAATAGAGAATGGGTGTTTAAAACGAATATGGGAAAGCACGGATGGCAAAGTGAAGGAATTGTTGTTGGTGTTACCGAAGAGCCCGATTGCGGAAATCCTGAAAGAGTATCACGGAGGAGCAAGTTGGGGCCACCTAGGAATTAATAACATACTAGGAATTAATTATTAATTCCTAATAAAATACTGGCCAAGGAAGGCCAACTGGGCAGGATGTAGATAATCTGTGATAGAATGGTGTCAAAAATGTGACCAATGTGCAGCGATGAAGGGACCCGCACACAAAAGTCGTGGAACCATGAAATAATATAACGTCGGAGCACCATTCGAGAGGATTGCACTGGATGTAGCGGGACTATTTCCCAACAACGAGAGCGGCAATAAAGATGTGCTTGTGGTAATGGATTATTTCAGCAAATGGCCGGAGGTGCATCCCATACCCAATTAAGAGACAACAACAATAGCTGATACCGTGGTCAAGAACTGTTTTAGTAGATTTGAAGTGCCGATGGAGATTCATATCGATCAAGGAAGGAATTTTGAATCAGTGGTATTTCAAGAAAAATGCCAGATGCTCGGTATACTTACATTAAACAAGAACAACGCGACGGTATGGTGGAAAGATTCAATGGCACATTGGAGGAATATCTAGCAAAAGTCGTGGAGAAGAACCAACGCAACTGTGATCAACATACCAATGATCCTGATGGCCTATCGATCAGCATATCATGACACGACCGGAATGATACCGGCTAAAATCATATTTGGAGATAATTTACGATAACCTGGAGATTTAAAGTTTGGAGCTATTCCATCATCTGCTTTATGTGAACAGGATTACGTAGACCAGATCAAAGTAAAAAAAAAAATGAGATTGATCAATTTGTACGAGGGAAAATACGGATATCAAGTGACCGGATGTTTGCCGCCCCGGTGGCATAGTGGTTAGCATGCTTGCTTTAAGCTCCGGAGGTCCCGGGTTCGATTCCCGACGGGTGATGAAAAAATCACGGCTGGTTAATGTTGGATCAATGATGCCAAATCCCTCTATGGGATGTAGCGCCAGCGAAAAAAAAGTGACCGGATAAAAGCTCGATATGATATACACGAGCAAATAACCAAGGCTTTCAGGAAGGCAATAAGTATGGCTTCACAACCCACAATGAATGAAGGGATTATCACCGAAGTTGCAACCAGCATGGGAAATGCCTTAAATGATGTATTACATAATGGCATAACTCATAAATTCACATTTATCAGGAAAACGTTTTTAAAATTAAAAGTTACTCAAAATCGTATGAGGTTTTTGAATTCTTGCTTTTTTAAATTAATTGAGAACAATTAAGGTTGTTTGTAGTTGCTGGATTATTACAAAAAATTGATATGATATGAATTCGAATTTGGAGATTTCAAATTTGAAATAAAACGTAATATGGAATAACTCGAGCTATGCCGTTATTCCTTGTGGACACAGAATTTATGAGACAAAGTTGATAAAATTTATATTGAAAATTCAATTTTTGTTTTTTACTGTGTAGACTGTAGACTGACTTAATAATGTTCGGGTGAAGAACTCTAATCCTTAATCGATCCACTATTGGGAACAAAATCGTATTTTTTTCTTTGAATCAAACACATTTGATGAATTAATATGCTTTTATTTGAGCTTAATCACTAAACCGGACGGAATGCTTTAACTCAAGTGATTTGCACAAAATTCACAACATTTCATTGTAATTTCTCAGCCAATTTTTGAATTGGAAGCACGAGTATATTTCTCTCACATCATTATAAATTATAGTGAAAAACATAGCTTTGTTTACGGCTTAATTATCCAATTTATCCAAGAGCACATTCACATTACTAAACCCAACATAAATTATATAGTACGTCTGTAACCATTTTAATAAATGTTACAATCTAAGAATACAACTGGTCGTTAACAATAATTGCCATATAATTATTTATTAAATCATAATCGATACAGTTTTGCCATTCAATAAACTTAACCCTTGAATGGCGTGTGCTCTCATTTGTATTTTTATGTAATCACAAGATAATGTGTATAGCATTACACTTTTTATTGTATAATGAACAAGTCACACATCAGAATATAAAATATAATAAATATCATCAACTGTCATGAAACTGATAATTCCGCTACCGCAGAAGTATCAAGTGTAACAATATCACTTTCTCTACCTTCACCATCGCTATAAATTTATCTTGGTCTGATGTGATATATTTATGCCTCATTATATCATAAATTTATGATTTTTTTTTTTTTTTTTTTTGTTACAATTAAATAAACATTTGCAAACTGTAGATCTCTTGTTACAGCTATAAATGTAACATTTGTTTTGTATCTTTCATCCTGGTTTACATTTTATGTAACAACTACCATACGACAAGGCTTTCATATTGTACAACTCTAAGAAATTAGAAAGTATTTAAGAATTTCAATACCTTAAGTGTTTTGTCTGCAATTTATGATTTTTATTTTAGTGATAATTATTTATTGGTATATAATTTAACACAATACGAAAGATTGACATGCTTTTAAGTTTCTAAATTCAATTTACGAAACATAGGTCGCTCCACTTTCAAATAAATAAATTAGGTACGCGGAGGTAAGAAAATCGCGTTAGTTCGGTGTTAAGCTCAGTATCTACATCTTCTAAGGTGTATTTCTTAGTTGATATTATTAGAGCATTGGTTTACTGTTTTAGTCTTCTTTTTATTATATCTTTTTTCGCTTACCGTTAGTCTGGGCAAGGGAAGACATTTTAGTTGAGTTAGTTGTTTTTGAACTAGGTACCTTTATTTAGGCAAATGTCTGGTTTATAGGTATACAAATGTTTACAAATTGATTACACTAACAACAAACAATATAAACTAAAATCGCTGATATTCGCCTTTAAAGTGCCGCAAGAGGCGCTAGGATTTATACGAGCTAATGGTGGTAACCGGTTATTTATGTACCGCATTTATATTTAAATTCAAATATTATTGATAAATTAATTACCTTTCTAAATGAATTTAATTTTTTAATTGCAAAAAAACGATTATTTTGAAATAAATTCACTAAGAAACATGTCTAATTATGCAATTATTTACCGGTTGACCACCATTGGCTAAGTTGTAAAACCGTTCACCAGATGTCAGCCACTTTGTGTTTAAAGGCTTTAGTGTCAAATAGGTTGTAAAACTGCGTAATTGTATTTTCCTTTATAATTACTTGATTTTCGATTTTTGAGGTTAGGTTACAGGTTAACGGAAAAGTAGTAGTGACTACTTAGTGACGTGTTGTAGCCTACTCTTTACAGAGTGATTTAAAAAAAAATTATTCAGATCGGTTGAAAATTGAAGAGTAGGTAGAATTTTGTCCAAAAAAGTCATTATTTGTGATGATTGGAAGTGTAGTTGTTGCTTTCTTCCTTCTTATATGAAATACAATTGGTTTCATAATTGAAGACATGAGTGGATGAAGGTGATATGTAACATTTTTTTTAATTTTGATTTTTTTACATGAAGGAACTTGTTTTGTACGTATATGCATTCTGCCCCAATAAATCCTCGCAAAACTAAAGAAATTTAAAGCGGATGAAGACTAATACTAAGAACAAGTGTTTTAAAACGAATCGTAGAAACTTTGGCGCTCGTTTCTGTAAAATTATGAAAATGTTACATATCACCTTCATCCACTCATATCTTCAATTCAAAATCAATACTACCTGATTATATTTATTTTAATGAACTTTTTAACGATAGAATTAAATATTTGACTTTTCAATATTGTCTAGTAGGCATGGGTTGAAATAAACTTGTCTAGGAGGCATGGGAAAATAAAAGAGAGTGCGTTTTGAATCGTTACGTTGAATAGACGCATTTAAAAAACAAGAAAAAGGGTTAAAACAGAGAAGATTGTGGGAATTTAGTGAAAATACAGTCCACATAAAAAGAAGAAACATTGTCAAAGTAGAAGAAAATTCAAATATCGCTCAAATAAATATTAAATTCTCCCTCTAAAATGCTCATGTAAAAAAGAAATATAATCAAATCAGCATTGATTTTGAATTATGAATCAAATTTCAATTTCATATAAGAAGGAAGAGAGGAAACATTATTTAACTGAAGAATTGCTCTTTTGTTCTGAAATCGGACATTAGCAAATCATAAGCATTATAATTAAAATATAAGCCTTCAGGTGACCTTGGGAAGTCATGAAAAATATACAGATTCGGACGTACAATTTTCCGCTCTGTTTGATTCTGCCACCAAAAAAGGAGTTCACTTTTTAAAAAATGACATTGCCCTCAAAATGACCTTGAAGAGGAGGTTCAAGGTCACATCCAAGCTCACCAATAAATTCGTTATTGAAAATTATCTAAGATTTAACCTAGTTAATTTTTTTTTTTTGACCGAACTATGCGAGATTTCTAAAGGTTAAATCAGTGGTTCTCAAACTGTGTTCTGCGGACCCTAGGGAGCCGTGGAACTGTTGCCAGGGAACTTAAAAACCTCGCCTTAATATTTCTAATAAACCGCACAATTTCCTCGTACACAAATTTCTAAATCTGCCTACCAATGACCACTACGATTTTCTGTGCTGTTAACGGTTTTTGTAAGATATGTGATGTATACTATATATCAATTCCACAATCACGAGGATTTTGGTAGGCAAGTTCTTGCAATCCTTTATCTGCGGGACAAAAAAAAAACATGGTTAAAATTGAGTCCTTTTATGAAGTAACAACATTTTTAAATCTGAGGTCGAAATCCGAAGTAAATTCTCGGAAATTTAGGAGTTAAATTTAATCTAAAAGCTCTAGGAACTTATGTCTATGAAAATTGACGAAATTGTATATTGAAAATGTACGTATAAAAACTTACTTAATTTAATTTCAAATTTCAAATGGTAGCTTGTAAAATTTGGTTCAGGTTAAATCAGGTTAGTGTTGAGAACTTCAAATTGAAAATTTTAGGGTTCTAATGCCGAGTTTTTAATAGGGAATCATATACCGTTTTTTGGTAAAACGGTTGTTTACCCAAATGTTGGTAAATTTTTGGAATACTTAACGAAAACTTCTGTAACTATCTTCAGATAAAATGCCTATAAAAACTGATCTACTCTCATCTACTGAACTATCATTTTCTTTGCTATGGGACGACCCGTTTTTTTGAAGAACTTATCATAAATAAAATTTCAAATTTTGGATATAAAATTGCTAAGAGGGACAAATGGAAATGGATAATTCTGAATTTTGCACAGAAAAATTAACTTTGGATAGCTCTGAATTTTATACAGAAAAATTCAATTTGTTCGATAATTCAGAAGAATATATTAAATTCAAATTTAGTTTTAAATAACAAAGTAAAAATAATTTTACACAAAAATTAAAAACGAACCAAATGGGTCGGGTTGCGCTCAAATTAAAGAAACTTGCAAAAATTGAATTTTGACAAATTTAGAACAGTCGTAAGCTCAAAAATGTTTTGCTTTAACTTTAGTTTAGTGATTTCGGTATATGTTCTCCTCCACGTCCACTCATATGTCCAGCTAACATATTTAGTTCGGAATTTTCGCAGGTATGCATATTTAATTTTTAATAGTTCCTTATGTATAATCCTTTCAGGTTTTTTTAAACCAAGCTTAACAATATCCTGGAATTCTACATCTTTTGCGTATAGGAATTTTTTTACCTGTAACTTGGATGAAGCTGAAAGAATATTTTGAGTTAGTAGAACTTGAGACATCTCTGATCCTCGGACAAGAATGCCCAAAATGCTTAGTTGTAAATTCATTATTATTGAATCAAATTTTTGGGAGCGGGATTTCATTTTTTCTATTTCGGAGGCCGCAGTATGAGAAAGTTTGAGAAGCACTGGTTTAAATGGTGAACAAGCAATGTGAATTGTGCATGCAAGCGAGAATATTATATCAAAGGAAGTTGTTTAGCAATATTTAGGGTATACAGAAGCTTTCTTTTATGATTTAATATACAATAAACAAATCAATGTTTAAAATTATTGTTTCAACAAACACATTACATTTTTTGTTTTATTATGCTTTTAAGGAAACCTTGAATCTTGCTTCTTGAAAGTTGATACTTTTTTTTTTTTTTTTTTTTTTTTTGATTTAAATTATTTGTTTGGCTTGATCATTGCTAACCACATCGCCAAATTTTAATAATTTTATAAACTTTTTTCTTTTTTATGACTCTCTTTTAATTTTGTAGATATCTATTTAATTATTTGATCACTTTTTCTTATTGCGTATTAACTTTTTCTATGAGTTACATTCTCACACCAACAAAACCAAACCGGTCTCATGATGTTCGAGAACAAAACTGAAGTTGATACTTGATGAACAAATTAAAATTTTAGATACAAGGTATTAGAAAGGTTGTAAATAAAATGGGATTCATTTCCAAAAGGAACTGAAAATATTCCAAATGGCCTTACCAATTGTATTGAGCAATCAAAATACAATCTAGCATGCAAAATACACGTATAAATGTCGGTACTTAGAAACGAAATATCACCAATTTCAATATACCCCAAAAACTTCGAACAAACTTAGAGTAAATAAATCTCAAATAAGCTTGAACACTCAAAAACTCCATGAATTATCGAAAATCTCGAAATGTAAGCTTAATTGTTAATTCTGTAACATCTCGCAACTGCAGAACTTTACCAATTTAGAGGAATATTGAGAAACTCGAATTGACTCGGATAATCTCGGAAAGGTCTAATAATTTCGAGTCATCTTAAAATTTGTAGAATAATCTCGATATTCTCAAAAATTTCGAATAAACTTAGAATTGTGTAGAATAATCTTCATAAATCTCGTGCCACAAACGCCAAAACTATTAGGGGTACCCATAAGTAATCAATTATTTCAATAGGAAAATTCCCATTCAGTGTCATTTCATTCGCTGCGCAGATAAGACGTGTTTTATTGTAGCATATGACAAATTATATTGTGGACTTATTATTTTCAACAATAACAACAGTTTTGCAAAAAGAAAATGGCGGCTAATGAACCTTCAGAAGAACACATAAGTCATTGTATGCTGTTTCAATTTCGATCGGGATATAATGCAACAACTGCAACAACAAATATTTTTGATATCTACGGTGATGTTTTGAAGGTCAATAAATGTCAGATTGATTTAAGAAATTCGCTAATGGTGATTTTGACCTATTGGACAATGTTTGAAGTGGGACACCTTCTCAATTGGATAATGATGCTTTGCGATCAGTGGTTGAATCGGATCCAAAACTCAGCATACAAGAAATAACCGACACACTTCGAGTCACCTGATCGATAGTGCAAAGACAGCTCAATGTAATTGGAAAAGTATCCCGACAAGGTATTTGAGTTCCACTTCAATTGTCGGCATCAAACAAAGACCAGCGGCGAACCATTTGCACAGCCCTATTAACTAGGCAATAAAGGGAGCAATTTCTTAACAGAATTGTGACCGGCGATGAGAAATGGGTGCTGTTCATCAATTTGAAACGCTTCAGTCAATGGCTTTCTCCAAAACAACGAGCTATACCTACACCTAAACCGGGTCTGACACTGAATGGTCTTATTGTGCCTTTGGTAGGACTGAACTGGAAAAAATCATTTTGAGATACTAGAACCGGGCGAAACAGTTACAGCTGATATTTATTGCCAACAATTAAAACGTCTACGTAATAAATTAGTGAAAAAACGGCCGGCTTTTGTTAAAAGAAAACATGTGATTTTGCAACACAATAATGCCAGACCTCACGCAGCTAAACAAACACAAAATAAAATTAAACAGTTTGACTGGGAAGTTTTGCCGCATCCGCCATATTCGCCTGACATCGTGTCATCGGATTACCATTTATTTAGATCAATGGAACATTTCATTAAAAATAAAAATTTTCGAAATGTGAACGATGTCCAAACATACCTTGAAACATATTTTTACAGGAGGGGAATCGAAAATTTGCCGATGAGATGGCAAAAGGTTTTGGATAATGTTGGTGAATGTGTGATTAATTGAAAAATAATAAAAAAATATTTTGGCTCATATTTGTGTTTTACTTTGAACTAATTGATTACTTATGGGTACCCCTAATTTAGTTTCCAGTAACTTCTATGGTAATTTCGTAATAGAAGAACTTGACGTAGATACAATTTTCTCATCTTTTGGTAATTTTTCCCCCGCCATACCAACTTTAAAAAACATAATTTTTGAAGTGGAAAAAATTACCAAAAAGATGAGAAAATTGTATGTCCAAGTTCTTCTGTTACAAAATTACCATAAACGTTACTGAAATTATTTTTGTAGTTGCGGCATCAATGACATTAAAACTATATTTCTCCTAAAAATAACTGAAATATGTACCTCGAATTATCTCGAAAATATTGAATAATGTTGATAATTTTGAATAAAATCTGCATAAATGCAAACAACTCGATTTCGAGAATCTCCTAGGCTTGGTTAGGTATAGGTGGCGGTCCATTAGGATCAGGCATAGACACAAAATGGTCCATAGCCATACCGCGATTTATTATTTATCCCCCAACACATTGAAACCATTTTGAGCTTTTAACGAAACCCTGGATACGTCCATCCTGCTGAGATCAGTCACGTCGTTAAAGAGGAGTGACCCTAGAAACTTTAGTCTGTTGCGTGCCAGACGAGGGCAGGTGCAAAGAAGATGAAGTACTGTCTCTTCCTCCTTTTCGTTCCCGCAACTACGACAGTAGTCATGTGAGAAGAAACCAAGTCTACTCGCATGCCTGCCTACGAGACAGCGCCCCGCAACCGCAATCCCTCCAACAACCACACTGATCTGACTCCGCTGAAGTGAGATCAGCTGTTTGGATCTCGCTAAGTCCAACTTTGGCCAGACCTGCCGAGCAAGAGGCATTTCAATATCCTTTCTGCTGTTTGAAATGTGGTCCGTTGTACCACGTCATGCCAGTTCATCGACTTTTATATTCCCTGTACTAATGAAATGTCCTGAAATATGGATGTTGAACTGATCTGTCATCTCGTTAAGAGATGAGAGACAGTTCTGGACTACTTTCGATGTGAGGAGGTGTGATTGAAGCGCTTTAATGGCAGCCTGGCTGTCCGTATATATATACAATATCACAAGTCGATATTTCATTATAGCTCAACCAGTCCATGACTTCCTTTATCGTATTCGTAGTTACTTCAACTTGAAAAATTCTACAGCAGTCGGGGAGACAAAAGGAGAGGTTTAACATAAGTTCCTCGCAGAACATCCCAGCCCCGACTTTTTCATCCCCTTTTGAACCATCAGTGATGAAGTTTAAAATTCCTGGTTCTAAAACAGCATCCATCATCCAGTCCTCTTGAGTCGGATCCTAGTGCGGAACTTTGTGTCAAAACATGGTGACGGGACAGTAAAGTCGGTGGTCTTGGGAAACCCTTTGTTACACAGTATAAATGAGTGCCCAGTATTGTTGCAGATACACATTAAGGTGGATTTCAGTCGTATGGAAGTACAAGCTGCCAACTGTTTTCCCAAGATTTCTAGAGGAGTCAAAAATAGCAGAGCCTCCAGTGCGTGAGTGGATGTGCTCCTCGGTGCACCACAGAGAGATCGTTCTCTGATATTTGGCCAATAGCTTTTGGTTGACAATCCAAACAAATCTTGAAGGTGTTTAAAATATCGAAAATCCCGAAGTTTCTGCGTAATTCGGTACACAGGACCAAAAACTATAGAAAGAATATAAAGATTTTCAGTCATACAACAAATATCCGCAGCTGGGGTACAGAAATAGTATACCAAACGAAATAGTAAACATAAAAGAACTATTTCTGTACCCCCAGCTGCGGATATTTGCTTTGTATGACATAGGAAGTCTTTAATTCTATCTATATTTTTTGATAGCACACAACTCAATGGGAATAATTCCTATTAAGACATTTCCAATGTAAAAAAAATTAAACTTTATTTTAAAAAATTAATAAAACCACGAAATCCGAAAGTTTAAACCGCAGACAAGGTAAAATACAGGAATAAGATACAGAAAGTGCAAAGAACGGGCTATTTGCTTATAAGGGAGGCACTGAGGACGACACCTACCACAGAGGTTATGTTCCACCTTCTTCCGATCGATATTTTTGGTAAACAAATAGCGGCAAATACGACTGTGCGACTCTCAGTGGGAATATATTCAGATAGGTCACTCGACGATAAGTACATAGATAGTTCACTAAAGAAGGAGCTGATGAACCTCGATTACATTACACTATGGTTCAAGGAAAGTTTTCGGACCATGTTCCCTTCAAAGGAATCCTAGAGGAACGGGTCAATATCGGCTCCAAAATAGTCTGCAAAGTAAGAACTCTGGAATATTTTGTGATAAATTGAATGTGATCATTTCTGTTCGACTCCCTGATTACTGTAGCGTTTACCAGGCTGAGATGATAATGATTGAGGAGGATTGACGTGCTTGAGGCATAATGTAGTATCCGCAGGTGATGTTGCAATCTCTAAGTAGATAGTCAAGCATGAATCAGGCTGCTAGAATCAGTTTCTTTGACATCACGAGATGAGGGAGCATTTCAACATCCAGATAATCTAGGTCCCTAATAATCACTCGGACATCATGGGAGAACTGCAGCGAGGGTGAACTCGCTATGCACGCGTACAACTCTCCAGCTGCAAAAAGACAGGGCGAGTCTGGGAAGCCTATCACAGCACTTAAACTAGCACTTAGGAAACAAGCAGTAGCATTAGCAGAGGAAAGATGAACTAATATTCTTACTTGTAGCCAGTAGCGTAGGTAGCGCGGGAGTGGCCCGCACCTTGTACCACCCGTTTTGGGGTAACACCCGACCGTGAAAAAAATAAAACCTTAGGTACACAAACCATCAAAACGTTTTTCAACGATAAATCACTTAGGCTTGAAGCCATTTTAACTAAGTTATCCATAGTAAATAATTTAATTTATCAATTATGATAATTTATAAATGCTTATAGCATGACTGCTGTGAGTGATTTCACATTGCTTTGCTATCTTTTCTTTTGGAATGATATACCAAGGGAAATAAATTATGCTCAGATTGCATTGCAAAGTCAAGGCTTGAGTGTTGATCAATATAGCTATCAAAATAGAGGCACTTGTAGAGGCAATAGATCTTGCTGTGAAAAAACGGGGGCTATGACATTCCAATAGAAAGACGAATTCGTTGTAAAAAACGAATGGCCGGTGAGTTGGCCACCGATGCAGAACAAATAAAATCATACTATACGTTTATCAGCTTTTATTAGTTTCCATTCTTGGGGTGACACCACGATATCCGCACCGAGTGCCACCATGCTAGGAGCTACGCCACTGCTTGTAGTGTAGCAAGATGTGAATTAAGAACCGTCATACAATACTGTTTTTTTGGAGAACATACAAGAAGACTGTGTCTGGAAGTAAATGGCTTCTGTAGGCTTTGGTTCACTTCCTATATAGGTCTAAAAAAACAACTCTTAATTAAATGTTTATGTTATATTATGTATTAAGTTTTATTTTTTTACAGTATCATCTATCTTATTATTAATTTAATTATTATTTTACTTCAATATTTTTTTTTTGTGTTAACAATCATATTTTTTTTTTTTTGTTTTCATAAACCAACATTTACTTTTTCTTATTAGATTTTTATTTTTGTTTTTCTAAAGATATTTCTAATTTTAAGTTTTTGTTTTTGTATTTTTTTTTTTTTTAATAAGAAATGGCAGTGTTTTCGTTTTAGTTCTTGTTATGCGATACGAAATTGATTTATTTATATTTTTATATAAAATGTTTTTCTATATATATGTATGTTTATTTTTAATTCCAAAATTTTAAATAGTAAAATTTTTATTTTATTTTATTATTTATAACTACATTTATTTAGATTTAATATAATATATTGGTATGTACACTTAGAATTAATAATAAAAAAAAAAAAACTTTTATTAAAAATGAGTTAAAAAAAACGATAAGCATTTAAATTCATAAGAAATAATTAATAATAATAGTAGCTTTTATCATTTATATATTTAATATCGTTTGGGGATTTTAATTTCTAAGACAATTATTTATATATATACATAATGTATATAAATATATTTTGTTTAGACTTCATTTTAAAAAACTAAATTAATTTCTTTTTAATATATGTATGTATAAATTTAATAAATTTTTACAATTAAAATTAAAAAAATATTGTTTTCTGGTTTAGAATTTTATTAATGGATAAATTGTACATAAAAATAATTATATTTATGTATATAAATGTATTTATATTAGAAATAAGGAAGTTTTTTTTTTTTTAATTTTTCTGAGTTTTACATTATTTATTTATTTAACGGGAGATATGACAAATTTGAGCAATTTTCGTTAAAAAAGAAAAAAAAATGTGCTTCTTATTTTTTAAAATTAATTAATTAATTACGTTATATTTTATTTAATTAATAAAACTAAATATTTAAAAAAAATGAATATGTAATTTAAAAATTAATTTGTCTCTCGGCTATTCACTAATAAGGCACATTTTTTTTTAATTTATTTATAAATATAAATATAAATTTACCGCAAATAGATTTTATTTGGCTTTATTTATTTATTACACACTGAGATAAAATTAATTTGTAATTAATAATATTTATGGAAGATTATTTTATTTTTAAGTATGTATGTATATATAAAATTACTTTGAGATTCTTATTTAGTATAAATTTATTTGCAGTACATATTTAAAAAAAAAATTTATATATTGGAGGGATACCATTAAAATTTATTTTTATTTATTTTTAACATTTATCTATTTAAAAAATATATTATATATAGCTACCATATACCTCCGTTCTAAAAATGAAAAAAGTTAAAAACTTGTTATTCATTAAATTTAATTCTATAAAATAATAAATAAAAACTCAGAAATATTTTTTATCAAATGTTTCTACAAAAATAAAAATAAAAAAATTATAAAATTTATATAAAAATGCAATATTTTTCTTGTATTTTAATTAGATTAATTATAAAAATTAAATTTATTAAAGCTGCACTTATAAAATAACGAAGAAATATAATATAAAAAAAAAAAAGATCTCAATTCCAACCATTTATAAACTCACTCTACAATAATTTCCTTATTTAGTTTTTGTTAATTTTAATTTATTTAAAGTTTAGTTTGCCAAACTTAGACACATATATACTATTGTTTATCAATCGCTTGTCATGAAAAGTAATAATAATAATAGTAATAATAAACGTAAATGGCACTCCAGTCTTGATTTTATTATAAGATATAATTATTTTTTTGGCAAGTTCCTCCAGTGAACCTCGCATATCATAGTTACAGGGGGGTACGGGGATAGTGCGGAACAAATCCAATATAAAAGAAAATAATAATAATAAATTAATTTTAATTCAAAATTTTGCTTCTTTCTTTGTTTTCAGGTAATTTTTGATTATATTTATTCTTTTTTTTTTTTTTGTGTTATTTCTAAACTCTAAAACGAATTTAAATTTATCTTTTTTTTAATAATACATAATAATAAAAAAACCTATTTACAGTTATTAATAATATAGAAATCTGTTTAATTAAATAATAGTAAAAAAAATGTGTTATATATAGCATATGACTTCTCTACATTTAAATTCGCTCAATTAAAAAATAATCATGATGTAAAAATATAAAATTAATTGTTTCATAATTAGGTATATACAAAAAACAAAAAATAAAATTACACAAATTAATGAAAAAATATAAAATTCTTTTTATTTCAAGTTTAATAAAATTCTGTTTGTTTGTTGTTAACACAAAATTAAATATTTTTACATATTTTATATTATTTATAAAATTAAAATTATTAATTTAAAAAAAAAATAATTAGTAAATGAAAAATTAGTAAAATGATTTTTTTTTAATGTTTTCTCTCTAGTATTCTAGTGTATTACTATTTTTAATTTATGCTTTATTTATTTATTAATTTCCTAACACATGAAGATCATCCTGTTCTTTTTCTCGCTGACGAACCGCTACAGCTGTTTCAACCAGTAAGTAAAGACATTTAAATTTATCCTTGTCATCACGAATTACACCTGAAATAAAAATAATTTTTTTGTATTTTAAAATATTTTTAAAAGTGTAAAAATGTAAAGTAATTATTGATTAATTGTAAAGAAGTTTATAAATAAATCAAGAGTAATGAATTATTTTGAAAACTTAAAATTTAGCAGCCAGCAAATTTTAAATTCGAAAAAGAAAAAACTTAAATGGGGGGGGGGGGGGGGGGGGGGGGAAACATAAAATTCGTTTCATGTGCCGCATCAATCGCAAACAACCCTAGTAAATACGTGACGGTCATAACTCCAAATTGACTAAAATTCAAAGGAAACTAATTTGACGATCCAGTGGACATTTTTAATTAATAAAAATGGTAATTCTAACACCAAAAGTACTAAAATACTAAAATGCGTTTGTATCACTTAAATACTGAGATGGCGATATGACTTTCTATTAAGAACGAATTTTGAGAAACTTATTAAGCAAAGGACATCATCCATTTTAGTTCAAATGTGAAAGAGCAGGCCAAAAAAAAATTGTGCTATATTCTGTTAAACTTGTCCTCCTAAGCATTTCTTATTATGGCACCAAAACTGCGGGACCATTGTACTTTGTTTTAACATACACGGCAGCGTTGCATTCGGTACTTTTTTTTGGCCGGCTCTTTCACATTTGGACCAAAAACGTATGAAACCTGGATAATGTCCTTTCTTGCAGATTCAATATTTTTTTTTTAATTTGGTTTTTGGAACATTTTGCACCTTATACGAGTAGAAACTAAACCACATACATATTTGATTTTAGGAAATCTTGAATAACCCTGGGTGTGTAGGATAGTATGTAAATCTCTAATTGTGCTACTCCTATTTTTTAAGCTTCCCCTAAATAAGAAAATCTCAATAAATGGCCGCTCAGAGAACGTTTAACCAGCTCCGCAGAATAAAGAAGCGAGCGTAATATAAACAACAGGTGCTAATCATCTAAAATTCTTTGGAGAGAAAGACAACCGCATAAGACGTAATAGCTACAAAACATTAGTATGAAATACTAATAAATAATAAGATTTCTGGTGAAGTAGAGAAACGAAATGCCTAAATGATGACAATCTTACATGTCCACTTAACAAAAAGATTTTCGCCAACGCCGCAGATTAATAACCGACCATAAATAATAAGGATTATGCATGACAGTGCAGCTTTTAACTGAAGGTGGACATTTGAATTCCGATTCCGGGACACTTGATCCCGTCCTTGAAAGAATTTATGCCCACGTTGGATTCAAATTGGCCTTCGAGATCAAATGAGTGGATGCCACATAATTTAATGATAAGCTAATCAATCATTACCGTATGAATTACGAAACCAAAAACAATCTCAACCCATCAAGCAAGTTCTGAAGTAGGAACTAACGAAAAATGACCCGGCGAGACCTAAATTCCCTCGTTTATTGATCATTTTAAAATTTTAATTTATTTTTAGCCGTTGTACCGTGGAAGTAAACTTGCTGGATTGGTGATTCCCTAAAATAAAAAGTTTATCTCAGAGCTAAACCGGCGATACAAAATGATTGTAAAAGCTGCTTTATGGCTGCATTCGTGAATTTTATTTTTTAACGTAAAATTGCGAGTATTTTACTGCAGAATTACTACTCCAAAAAATATTCTTATTAATTACTGTGGATAGTGTATTTTACAAACATCCACTAAAACTTCTCAGTAGCTAAGCAATCTTAGCATTTTGTTTTTTAAAAAAAACATGTTGCATTTCAATAAATACATTTTAAAAATTTCATGCCAGGAATTTTGTAAAACCAATTACCTATATTAATTTATTGATTCATCATTCAAAGATTAAGTAAGGCTTTAGCAATCTAGTCTATCTGTCTTTTCATATTAAATTACAGACGATTTAAAAATCGGTGAACAATTTAAATTTTTTTGTAACTATTGTTTTGTTCTCTATTATCCGATTTGCAGCTTTCATATAAAAGTAAGCCGTGTAGGCAACAACTACTTTAATCAAAAATCTGATTCATGATTATGAAAATGATCGATTATGATTTGAATGTGTTCTTTAACTAAATCGGACTAATCTGATTCATATTGACATAAATCGGAGTCACTCGTTGCCATTTATTTGAACTGAATTGGAAATTTCTATAAAAAATGTAATGGGTAGTAATGATGAGAAACATATTTTTATCAAAAATTGAAAAATATGTTCCTGCAATATTGTAGCAACGTTAATTAATTGGACGATAAGAATGTCTAATAGGTAACATAAAAGTGATAAGATTGCAACAATAAAACTTACCTTTAACAATATGCCCAGTAGTTGTTTGACCCGGTACCGTGACACTTGTATTCATATTATCATTTGGATCCTGTTTTATAATTGTTGATGGATGAGCTGGCATTACTTGTACCCTTGATAATCCAATGGGAACTAAGATTTACAGAAAATAGTTTATGTATATAATAAAATCAATATTTTGTTATTTACAATTACAAAGTTAAGAAGAATCATCAAGTTTCTAACTACAATTACAAAAATAAAATTACAATTACTTTTTTCTTCATTTTTTGTTTTAGCAACTGACAACTTACCAGCAGCACCTCCACCACTTAGTGGATGTGGAAGCTGTGGTAAATGTGCTAAATGTGGATGCGGTGCACTCCAATATTCCGATACAGGACTCGATACTTCTTCACCGCCACTACTATAAATAAATAACAAGAGACAATTTTTTTTTTTGTTGTTAGATATAAATAGACTTGAACTTTTCTTGCAGAAAAAAAAAATCTTTTAGCGCGCGCAACAACCAAAAATAAATAAATTTTTGTGTCTAATAAAAAACCAAATAATTTTTTTATTTATTTTATATAATAGAAAAAAACGAAATCAAACAACTATTTCTACTTTTAAGTAAACAAAATGAATAATTAATAAAAGAAAATTTACTTTTCTTCAACAAAATTTTCCTTGTCCGAATAGTGTATAACGCCTTGCCATCCGGTACTATTTTGATTGTTATCCTCTTCACTCGGTGAGCACGATTCATATTCATTTGCGCTATCATCCTCGGATCTATAAGTAAAAATTCAACATAAATCGAATTTTAATACGAATAAATTATGGGCAATTTGAAGATGATACCTTTTCGGTGGATTAATAAATGGATTGTTATTTTTCAATAGAGGATAAGTGGAATAGGACTTGAGCATGGGTTGATCAAATGCCGAATTTTGAATTGTTCTTCAGAAATGTGTTCATAGGCATGCAAGGAATGCTAATTAATGAGCTAGAGGCTTAATAATTTGGTTAAAACTTTACCTGTATATTATGTTATCATCATATTCGACATCACGTTCAACTTTCACAATTCCCGTTGGGGTTTGGATAAAATTATGTCCAATTATTTGAACATTTGAGACGTCATGAATTTCTTCCTCTTCGACTTCTTCGGTGGCACCCACAATCTATATTCAAAGAAAAAATTAATTTTTATTGTGGTTTTGATCAAAACAATGAATAAACGTAATACTTACAACTTCCTCGATCGGACTATCGGCAACCGGATGTGGTGGACTTAGGTGACTCATTGAATTATTCATTGATAATTTTTTACCTCGTCTCGAAATAGTATAGTGTAGCGGATCATTTCCCTCTCTCCGTATCATTTCGGGTAGAATTCGTCGGCGTGCGTTAATAAACCAATTGCATACTTGCAACACGGTTAGGTTAGCCTCCTGCGATAATGTCACTTTCTCTGCGTCGCTTGGATATGCATTATAGCGGTGTTCGTAAAGCCAACGTTTTAAAATTTTAACCGAATGTTTTGGTAGATTACCGCGCCTTTTTCGGACTGCCGAATTATTACCCAAATTTATGCCGAGCGAATCTTTACCTTCACGGCCCATTTCTCTTTCCATTTCTTCATGGTCCGATCCACCGGATTCTTCGGTGCTCGAACTTGATGGAAAGCGGTCTCTTGCTGTATACGAAATTAGAAATTAGTTCATTTTTAAAGAAACAAATCATTTCATATAAAACTGACAGCTGCAGTCAAAAATTCAAA
This sequence comes from Tipula helvola, assembly GCA_963556165.1. Classification (NCBI taxonomy): domain Eukaryota; kingdom Metazoa; phylum Arthropoda; class Insecta; order Diptera; family Tipulidae; genus Tipula; species Tipula helvola. The sequence goes on from OY744483.1 coordinate 136,322,973, forward strand.
TTGGGACAAAATAAGAAAAGAGAGAAAACATAAATAACAAAAATGAAAAATATATACTACTCGACAATTGGAACAGAACAATTATATTTAAAGAGCGAGAAAGTTATATATATTTTTTGAGCAAACATTTTTTCGGTAAAAAAAATGGTGGCTTGTTTTCTTTTTTGTAAGCGGCCACCATATTGAAATGTCTAATTTTGACGTATAAAATTTTTTTGTTTTCCCTTCAAAAATTTTGAGATTTGATTATTTTCATTTGTCAAAATTACAAAATATACAATACATAAAATTATTAAATAAAAGCCATAGTAAAAAAACGGGTTATTTGTACCGAATCCTTTATTACAATGACATATAGGAATTACGTAATAAAAATCGGGAAATCGTTTAAAAATGCACGTGCACACTTGATACTACATATTAGTTATAATTCAAAATCGAATCTATATTTACCTTGTTTTATTAGAAGCTCAGTTTGGAATTGTGCCTCCCGAGCCATATCTCTTATATCGCGTTTCACATTGCTGTCCATGTCTGAATTTCTTCTTTCTTTTTTTATTTGAAAATTTGTAATCATTATGTAGCTTGTTAACCCTTCTGTATTTTGTTGAGACTTTGGTACAAAATATGCGCGGCCAAACTGTGTTTGATATGAGATAAAATTAAGTGAAAATGTAAGTCACTTTTCCGTAATAAAAAAAAAAAAAAGTTGGTTTGTCTCAATTTACTTCAAATAAAATGGCCGCGTGCTTTTACTTCACACCAAACTTCAAATGTTTCTTTTTATAAAATTTAACTCGCCTGTTTTATTATGAATTTTGTTTTCGCATAAAACACAAAGTAATCCGATAAAATTGTTAAATTTCTATTAACATATTTATTCAATTGTTTCTTTTTTTAATTAAAATAAACACAAAATTATAAATTATTGATTTCAGAGTCCTTTCATTTTTGACATCTGTCAAAGAAAGAATTTTTGCTACTGCCGACACAAGAAAATAAACCAAAAAAAAAAATTAAAAACAAACAAATAGACGTATTTTAAGGCGGCGACTACATTCGTCTCTGTCCCCCTTGCAGTATTTTCCATCGCGGACGCGGTAAATAAAAACAAAATGGTGACCTGATTGAAATGTCATTTTCTAGAAATATATACGATTAAAGTTCACGACCATAACATAATTATTCATAAATATTAGGTTTCCAACGACAATTCAACATTATTTACTTATGCTTGACTTTTCTTATTACATACATATATGTTGTAATGCAAATTAATTAATTAATATACTAATTTTCTTTGATGCAATAATAAATTCTAATGCCCAATGTTTGTACAATATTTGCAGCGCATTTTCCTACAAATAGCAACGTGAGTTTGACATACGTCAAAATACTAGCCATTGTAAAAACATTAGACAAATGTCATTTTCTTTGCATCAAATTTCCATCGTACAGTACACAAAAAATTAATTAATCAAAAATTTATGGAAATTTTTATTCATTTATTTACATAATTATAATACTAAACAAAATTTAACTTTATATCCTAAATTTATCATTGCTTTAACTAATAAAATTGATTTATTTTAATTCATGTACAAAATGGCGGAAATAGACGAAATTGCTTGCTTTTCCAGGTCTCAGAATAATTTTTTTTTTTTTTTGTTTAATTAAAATTTATTCAAATTAATTTAAATATAGCATCATTCTTAATTAAAAATTACTGTATACTTATACTAAAATAAAATAGTTATTTCTACTTACGTAATTTCTATTTACATTATCTTATTTATAATAATATAAAATATTTTTTGTTTTATTGATTAATTAAAATAAATAAGATTTAATTAACACCAAATTAAACACAATCACTATAATTATAATTTTATATTTTTTATTAAATTTTTACAAGAACTTTGAAGTAAATGTCAAAATGGGCACGCTTGTCAATTGTTTCTATTTTCTGACAATTTAATGATGACTTTGCTAATATTTATACAAATAAGAACAATTATATTTATTATAACAACTAATAATCAAAGTATTATTTATATTTTCAATAAATATTTATCATTTATTCGATTAAATTAAGACGCCAAGAAAAACTTTTTCATTCGCGATTCAAACACCGTATTTGTCTAATTGACAGATGAAAGTCAAAAGAAAAATTATTTTATGTTAGTTGCTCAATTTTGGTGTGGGACACGTTTAGAATAAAACCGCTATTTTTCCGACAAACAAAAACAAAACTATTGTATAGCTGTCAAATAAACGTCTAACTTGATGTTTTTGTTGCTTTTTTTATTATTGATTTTTTTTTTGTTTTGCTTCTTCATTTTAAAATTTATATTTAATCTTTGGTATTGTTAAATTAAGATGATCCGTTTTGGCATCTTTGCCAATAATTAAAATTAGAAGTTTCTCATAACAAATTTGTGGCAGGATTAAATCCAAATCGATACTGCTTTTAACAATTTCGGAACAGGCTCGAACATCTTTCCGCCAATCTGAAAGTAAGGAAGAAACATGGCGATTAAATATAGGTAGATTTTTTAGTATATACATAATGTATGGAAGGATTTCAAGAAGCAGGTAACAACACATAATTAGTAAGGTACCGAAGTAATCGTAAAATTCGATTACCTTCATAATAAAACTTTGTAACGGCTCAAAATGTATGTCGACCAGGAAACAGCCGACAACTCAGACAGAAAAAAGTGTAGCTGTAATAAAAAGCTTACACCAATCAACCCCATTACCAACTTAACGAAGCCACAATCTTCTTTTGGCTTGTTTCTAGTGGCTTCTCCTCAAATAGACTGAGCCCAAAGAAAGTTCTAAAAAAAAAAAATCTTCAAAATTACGATTGGTATCTTTTACTGGGATCATTACAATCCGTTTTGCTGAGGTATGAAAAATTATATCTATAGTAAATGGCCATTGATGCAAATATCGGCTGGTTTTTGAGCACTTTCTGTGACGTGGCGCAGTTTCGTTCAGTGTTGGCCATTTCTTGACGAATGTTGGCTTTCCGATCGGCAAGAGACTGTAGACAATTATTGAATGTTGATATGACACGTCCAAGAAGTATTTGACGCTAAAAGTTCTTTGCTTGACCGGCTGTATGGAATGTAGCAATATCCTGTTGAAAATAAAGGGCTTCTCCACCAAGTTTGTACATTTTTTGAGCTAAAAAGTCATTCCAATCTAGACAGCCACTTTTTTATTAAATTATGATGGGCTGCTTGGTTCCGTCGGGTAGTTCGTTGTGCCCATGCCATAGCTCAATGCGTCCGCCGCCACAATGATTTTTTTACCTTGGGTCGTAGTGGGTTAACGCCAAGTTCGATGCAAACACCTTCTTAAGCTTCTCAAAAGCTTCTTGGTGGGCCAGTTGCCACTCAAATTTCACGTTGCTGCAAAACAATTCGTTCAATGCTCCACGCAGGTCTTTCAGCTTTACAAATTTGCCGTACCATGTAACGGCTCCTAAGAATGCTTACAATTGTTGGACGTCTTTCGGTGTGGTAATTAACCTCAGCACCTCAATTTTCTGGGGATTTGGTCGTACGCCCTTTGCATCGACGATGTGATCCAGAAACTCCAATTGTTCCTGGCCAAACAAACACTTTTCGAATTCCAGCCCGAAACCCGTACCATAGGCATTCATACTAGATTTCTCACTTCATTATACTAAAGAAATCACTGACTGCACTAGATAAAACCAACGGTTTAATTAACTATGGTTTCAGTGCAGTCCCACTCAAGGTGTACAAGGACGCCGATAAAGTCAGCTTCAGACACTACCACTGTGCTAAACAGCCCTTCCGGGCGCACGGAAGTAGCGGACAGTCAAGCTGAAACTCTCTCCACGGACACGGAGATGACAACGTTCATGGAGTCTTTAAAGAGGCTCTCAGAGGACTTCTCATCAGAAGAAGACACTGATATTACTATGGTGGAGAAGATGCTGTAGAGATGACATTGACATTTCTGCAAGTCAACCTTCATCACTCTAAGGCAGCATCAGCTGCTCTCATATTAAAAATTGTGAAAGAAGAGACCTTGGGTCACTGAAGAACGGGTACTTTGGCTCAAGACTCTATTATAGATTAATGCACGCGAAAAACAGAAGGTAGGGTACGGTCGTGTATTCTCATAAAAAAAAATATTATTCGTTTTCTGCTATCAAATGTCAGCAATGGAGATGTAGCAGCGGTCAGCATTGAGATCGATAAACGGAACATCTGGGTAATATCAGCTTACCTAGCTTACGATGAAGTGAATATTCCACCAGTCATTCTAAGTAAGCTAACTTTAGAGGCTCAAAAGCGTATGGTTGGAGTCATCCTGGGGAGTGATGGAAACTCTCATCACACAATCTGGGGAAGTACGGGCACTAATGAACGAGGTGAGTTACTTCTTGATTACATTTTAAGTACTAACCTTCATATATGTAACATAGGCAATAAGCCGACTTTTATAACTAGAAATAGGGAGGAGGTATTAGATATTACACTTGTCTCAAACTTCTTAACGCTTAGCCTATTAAACTGGAAAGTGTCGGAAGACCACTCCTTTTCTGATCACTGTTATCTCCAATTCGAAATGAACTTGGCTTCTCCAAAAAGCTCAATCTACAGAAACAGGAAGAAAACCGAATGAGATACCTTTAGAACTATTCTGGGTAATTCACTACCAGTGCCGATGCCAAAACCTCCAAAAACTACTCAAGACCTCGATGGATTAGTGGACGAGCTGTCCAGAGCTTTTAATAAAGCGATACTAGGCTCTAGTCCTCTTAGTAGGCCTAGCGGTACATCTCGGCCACCTTAGTGGTCTAAGGAGATTCAACAAACACGTCAAAGATGCAAAAGACTCTTCAAAACAGCAAGGAAAACAAGAGCCGCTGTAGCCTGGGATTCGTATAAGGAAGTTCTCAAAATTTAGAAATATCAAATAAGAAGTGCCAAAAACAGTTCTGGCAACCTGAACTTGAATGTGTTTAAACCAAGGTAAAGATAGATCTAGAATGAAATCACTGGATCTAGAATGGAACACAGGGGACTTTACGGCGACGAAATCCGGGCATTTGCATTCATAATGAATACAGTCGTCGTCCTCATCCAAGCAATTCCCACATGTGAAGTTTTGGGTTAGAATATACGTTCAAGATGAACCTTAAAACGACCATGACCTGTAAGAATTGTGACAAGGATTCTTGATCTTTTCTGTTTTCTCAAAGAAAGATCGTACTTAGCCTAATATTATACTCACTAATAAAGTGTTTTGCCACTCAATTAGAAAGATAAGGGAGCCGTTGGTTCAGGACCAATTGATTTTAAAGGTAACTCCAGCTTTGACCAACGAATCAGCAATCTCAATTCTCTTAATGAGTAGGAACCCACATAATCGTAACTTTATTCCTGGCACAAAGAAGATTAAGCTATCCATCAGTGAAGATCAGTGGATAGAATATTTTTATTAGCAAATTCCTTAGCCTCGATCACATTATGATTGAGAGTAATCAATTCAGCTTGAAACACTGTGTAGTGCTTACCCACACTGCCAGATAATTTTTGATCGAAGGACAATGGGTCCAAACCAGCACCGAAATCAGAGAGTGAGAGCCATCTCAGAATACCAGAGACTCAGGCACTCAGGAAAGAAAGTCCTGCGAGACCCACAAATCCCCAGATGGACAAACCACCGAGAAGGGATTATCGAAATTATATACAGGTTGCTACCTGATGTAATTAATGATGCCAATTTCTGTTATAAGTGAGCTATAATATTTGAGAATTTGTCTATACCCCACAATTGAACCGACAGCGCCTAAATTGAATGACTCCAACTACGGGAAGTTAAGGACATAGCTCCCATAACAACTGTGACTATATTGACAACTTCAAGTTAACCACATAACACTAAGCGTTAAATATCATAGGCAAGGGAAGTAAATTGCAAACAAATATCAATTTTCTGAGGGTCAATCCCCAGCTTAATGAATCGACAAAATGAATCTTCATTCAATCTTTCAATCAAAACTTGTTAAATTTATTGAATTAAGAAAAAGTTTGAATGATCTGGCCTTTTAGCAGACAATTTAGTGAAATCCGTTCGTCTCTTTTTAACCATTTTTAAGATCGAACTGTGAATTGTGCACGCTGCCTTCAAAATAAAACAAAGAAAGAACGGTATCCAAGGGTTTCCCGCATATAATGTTGCTTTTGGTAGTAGGTGATACTCAGAAGAAGGATGCATTTCGTCTGTTAAAAGTCGTTAGATATACCTCGTCCCGACTTGTTAAGGATTACATATGATGATTTGTTTGCTTCAATGTGTGCTTTTCCATGTAGGTTAGGTTAGGTTTAGGTGGTGGTTCACTAGGACCAGGCATAGACACAAAAAGGCCCGTAGCTGTACGACAATTTAAAAAATTTCCTCCAACTCATTGAAACCACTTTGAGCTTGCTACGAAGCGCTGGATACTCCTGACATCCATCCTGCTAAGTTCCGTCAGGTCGTTGAAGAGGGGTGCCCCTAGAAACTTTAGTCTGTTTCGTGCCAGACGAGGACAGGTGCAAAGAAGATGAAGTACTGTCTCTTTCTTCTCTTCGTCCTTGCGACTACGACAGTAGTCATGTGAGAAGAAACCAAGTCTTCTCGCATGTCTGCCTGTGAGACAGTGCCCCGTAATCACTCCGACAACCACACTGATTTGACTCGGCCGAAATGAGATCAGCTGTTTGGATCTCGCCAAGTCCAACTTTGGCCAGACCTGCCGAGTTATTACGCATGAGGTACTATTTGACAATCTGTCATTCGTCAACTTACTAGCTGCCTGCTGAAGCAGCAGTTTGCATACCGCAAGAGGCATTCAAGATGTAGAAAAAAACATTTAGGAAATTTAGGATAGGATGGACAATTGAATGGAATGCTGTTAATCGGGGAAATATACTTACATTGGTATTCAAATAACACTCCTAAAACATCCTGGCACTCGTCCTTCATATTATACTGTAGCAGCAATTCAATAAACCTATGCACAGTCTCAACATTATGCTCGTACAAAAATGAGTAGCAAATTGAGTTGATTTTCATCGAAACAACACCTCGCAACACCTCATGCTTCTTAAATAAATCATGCGATATATTCTGATCACTGAACCAGGTACTTCTAAAACAAAGTTGCCAAATACAGGCGAGTATATAAAAATCATTGTACTTGTCGAGCAAATCCTCGCCCAATTCAATTATATAAACTAAAATTGCTTCACTCTTATGTCCCACCGTATCCCGAATAATATCCTTTAGTGTTTTCCGAATTTTAACTAAATTTTCATCATCTCGTTTGGTATTCGACTGGACATAGCTTTGCTTCAGTAAATTCAGTGATTGTTTAAAATATCCATTATACCAAAAATATTTCCCTACAAAATTTAAGTAAGTCACACTACTCTCCTCCCGTCTTCCAGGACCATTACAATCAATACAATAATTTAAATAACTTAAAAACTTTTTATGCCATCCATCATTGGCCTCTTTGGTCAAAAGATTAACAATATCCATCACCAAACTTTCGGAAAGCACTTGATTAAATTTTATACATTTTTCTAGTATCAGAAATACTTTCACAAATTCACTTGAACCTAATAAATTATAAATACTATATTCAACTTCAATTAAATTATCATAATTAATTGAATCTACATTATTGCAATGCAACTTATTATCACTTCTATACAAAACACTAAATTGGGGTGATCTAACCTCAATTTTTTTATCACTTGCGTTTTTAATTAATTTTACACTGCTATTGAATTTCTCATTATTTTGTTTAATTAAATTATTTGTAAACGAATCAATAACATCGATATTTGTCGATTTATGCAATAGAAATAAATAATTTTGTAGTTTTTTGAGAATTATATAATTTGTCGTGTTGTTTATGTAATTAATTTTGTTAATCTGATGTAGAATTAACATTTTTATGGATTATTTTGCACTTATACTTAATTTATATACACTTTTATATTTTGTTAACTATTTTTTTTTATATTAATATTTAGGTCACATTGCGAAATTAATTTAAATAAATAGAAGATTAAAAAATCACTTGAATGTTTTTATCCAAAAATCATGATGATGGAAACCGCATTGATTTTGAGCAAAATGAGTGTATTTAATACGGTGACGGGCGACTAATTGAGCAACTGTGTCGCGCAACAGTAGAAATTAAATTTTAAAAAAATTTCGTTATTTTTGAGACAAAACTACAAAAATGATTGTATTTTAGATAAAAGATAGTTTTTAGAAACAATAAAAATTAACTAAATTGACCCAAACTTTAACTAAATATTCCACAACGAAGTTAATTCAGTATAAAATGTTGCACTCCACGCTGGGTGCCTCATTCTGCATTTTATGAAATGTGTACATAAAACGAAAAAATGTTTTATCAATATAAAATTGTTTTTATTTTCAGTTTTCTTTAATTTCTCTATTTACAAAACGTTTTATTTTTTGTTTTTTTTCACTAAATTATTTCTACGAAATTTTATAAATTTGTTTTCTTTTTTTTTTATTTTTGTTTAAAACTAAAACATTTTTTTATTTATATTTAAAATTAAAGTTTCTACAGCCTTATGTATTCGCAGTACAAATAAAAAGCCAACAATAATTGAAATTACCGTTATATAAGTGGCAATACCTTCGTAAATAAAGCGCGGCGCGAAAATTTTCCACACCATCAAATGACGGCAATGAATTGTACACGCCAGCATCGAACAACATATTCGTGCACCTTGCAGCATAATTAATTGAAGTCCAGTTTTAAATACAGCGCCAATGAAATAATTTTCATACTCGAAGAGGTTTAGTTCGCCACGAGTTAAATCAATTTCGGCACCGTCTGCTAGAGTTATAAGGTTTTTGTCTTTTATTTTATTGGGCCCTCCCGCTGTTGTTGCAGGGGCGGATGGTTGAACTAAAAGCAGACCGGTGATTATTGGAAGTAATACTAAGATGGGGTATATAATTAAATAGAATAATTGACTATTAAACGTGTTTAGAATAATTAGAATGCCTGAAATTACGATATTCTCATTATACTTTGATCGGCCGATAAAGGCGGCGTGCCAATCGATTTGTGACAACGTCGGTTGATGAGATGTCGCATAGAATGTGTAATGAATTAAAAACATGTATGAGATTAGCGTGATTAAGTGCGGTTGTAAATAATCCTCTGAAAAAAAAGCACAATGTTAGCCTACACATTTAGAACAAGCTTAACGTACCGTCAGTCGCTTACCAATAGTTTGTGAATTTCGTCCTTTTAGAGCACCTCCGATAAGGCAAATCGCAATTCCCACAAAAATGCTTATAAAAATTCCAATTGATGCATTGTGACCGAGTAGTAAAGCAAATAGTAGCGCTAGCATAACACCGACCGCTATAATGGTTGATGAGTAAACAGTCGCTAGACCATATATAACTGGGATATCGTATTCCTTCTCGGCTTGCGGTTGTTGTTGCTCCTTCTCAGCAGTTTTACGATTTTTCATGTGCCGAAACAATTCGGGCACCATGTTTTCGTTTTGTGAAATTTGTACCGGATTTTTATCTTTTGGCGGCAAAACGAAAACTAGAAGTGGATTTACAAGTAAAATTATAATTTGTATAAAAACTAGAGTATAAATGACCCAGGCCAATCCATCATAATGAACTGCAGGTATTCCCATTATTTTGTTGTTGGCCAGTAAGAAATGCCCCGAGATACATATAGTGGCCAGGGTTGGTGCGTAACGATAAAATATCACGTGTGGCAAGAAACCCGATAGATTTCCAATATTTTTCATGTAATACTTGGTGAGCGATGTGAACAGTGCCATTATGATTATCGGAATAAAATCAGCGATTGTTGCATCCGTTTTAACCGACTTCCTCCGTTCGAATTGAGAATTTGATTCAGCATAACTAACGTAACAGTTGCCTTGCTCCTCTCGGCATTTATAAAGCGAATACGATATTCGTAATGCTACAAGCGCTGCGACCACAACGATCACAAACATCCACATGAATTTTCGTTTGTCTCGCTGTTCCCGATTAAAATTATTATTCAACTCGTACAATGAGATTAGAATAACACCGGCTAGTAGGTAGTTTAATATCTTCTGCTCCTGCACGGTAAAACTATTCGAAAAAAACACGCCAACAAACAAAATATAAACGGATCGTAAAAATTTCGATGCAACCGTTTTATAGCCGTGCCATCGTTCTGTAATATCTTCCCAATTCTGTATCACCAACATTATAATGATTGCAAAACTATAAATACTGCTATAAAAAAGTATATCACTGTAGCATATGTCGATAATCTTAAAAATGTTTAAAAAATATCCGATCGGATATCCAACTAAATTCGATAAGTATATTATGATTAAATAGCTCCTCGTAAAGGTTTTATCAAGTTTCATCACTCCGATATTATTCATTAGGAAAATCGCAAAACTTGTGATAAACACAATGAGCAGGCCTTTCGACATGTGATTCGAATTAAAATTTATCCACAAATTCCGGCAATTCGATAGTAAATTACTAAGGAAATAGTTTAGATCGTTGGAGAAATTTTTGAAAGCGTTTTTCGTGTAGATGGTGTTTGCGCGATCCGACAGGGCAATAAATTGATTTTTGATATCTTCCATACTTTCCTGTTTAAAAGCCTCTCCATTTTGATGCGAATAAACTTGGAAATATCGATAGACTTGCATTAAATTTGACCAGCCGTGTACGAGTAGTATCTGGTATGGCTGGAACCCGATTAGATTCACTTCGGGCAAAAGACTGTATTGAATGGTGCCAAGATTTGAGTAGGGTATTGGTACCCCTAGTATAGCCGAAAGTGTTGGTACAATATCAATTTGTTGCATAGAATTCTTATTCATTGAAAATTCTTCCGAAAACAAATCATTTCCTTTCGAATACATAAAGAAAAGTGCTTCAATTTCATCTTTTGAATCTCCTCCATGATCTCCAGTCATCGTCATACCATGATCACCGGCCACTATTAGCACCGTGTCTTCATCCATCTCGTGTACCACCCGTTCAATAACCGAATTCATTTCATCCAATTTACGTGTCATTTCCGGATGTAACGGACCATGCTTATGCCCACAATGATCCACACCCAAGAAATGTGCAATTAACAAATCCCAGTCATTCTCTTTCAATTCCTTGGGCATTATATTCTTTATCTTACTATCTATAGTATCCAAATCGTAAATATTAAAACTTGGATAGCTATATTCCCTCTTAAACCGTTTCGGAAATAGTTCGGTCCATGTACTGTCGCCCATAAAGACCGCGGTCAAATTATTTTGTACAACCTGATCAATTATGTTATCCTCATTGATTTCGGGCGTTGCAAAATTTGACCCGACATCGATAAATGTTGGTAATGTTCCGGTTGTTAAACCTTTTAGTCGCTGGAGTGTAGTAGTCGGTGGATCAGCAATAAATTTTAATAGCCGTGACCGTTCCGGATATTTTTTCATTAGCTCATCGAATACAGGCATTTTATTCTCATACGGCCGTGGATTCTCATTTTCGGCATTCCAAACACCAAAATCATATTTAAGAGCATCAATCATAATGAATATTACTTTTGATTTTTTTGGAAGACATACATCAGCTGAGGCATTTACATTGCTTAGTATTTGTGAGGCAATTGCTTGGGGACTACAATTCTCCTGGAATGGAATTACAAGAGACATAAAGATAAGAAGACATTTTATCTCATGCGACATAATTTTATCTATATTAACATTAATTTCGTCACACTTACCGCATTACATTTTAGTTCACTAAATTTATGGCAATTACTGCGATGAGGTTGTGAAATCCGGGATAGTAAAAAACCTTTGCTAAATAAATAAACTCCGGCCGACAGCAGATAACCCAACCATATTAAGATAAATAAATAATTTAAATATTTTAACATTTTCTGTATTAGTATTTATTTTTTGTATAGTAAATTAAAAAATTAGTAATTTTACGATATCTATAAAATACGATTAATATATAATTTAATTCATTTTAATTAAATATTTAATAATTTTTTTTTTGGAAAGAAATTACAAATTTGATTTTATGACTTCACACATTCTGACAGAAGAACTATAATAATGATCTAGTACTTTTTGATTTTATTCAAGTTTTGACAGTATTTATTATAGCGAGACAGTACATATTTATTATAGCAGAAAGTGTCTAATTTAATACGGTTTATTTATTTTGTCACTAAAAGTGTGGCGCTAGTATTATAACGAGGTACTGCAAAACGTCAAACGAAAATAATATATAGGAAAGGTCGTTGTTTATGAAATTCCAGTGATTTAAAATAAGTTTTTAAAAATATCAAATGGATAATCTAGGTAAAAGTAAGTCCTTCGATAAGTTTAAGTCTCATAGAATATTAATAAACATATCGTCGGTTTGCGAGAACAGTGACACATCTCAAAAATGGCCAATTTTGAGATAATAGGGAAAAAATCCTTTAAATGTAACAACCTTTTATCTGGCATAGTGTCACTTCTAAACTACCCATAGTTTTCAATAGATGTGACGTTGAATTTGATGAATTCAACTATTTTACACCAAAAAAAAGAATTCAAATCGATTTCCTCAAAAATATGATATTTTGAGATGTGTCACTGTTCTCGCAAACCGACGATATATTGCGTCCAATTACGTCTATTTTTATTAGCAAAATAAAAATTGTGTTTCCTGCCTTAAAGCTGAATTAAAAAAATTGGAAGCCGAATATTCTGGAAATAAAGAAACTTTAATTAAACGGCAAGATGACAAACGTATCAAAGCTTTAGTTTTTCATTTGATTGCAAATTTGAATTAATATGAAAATGTTTAGTATAGTTTTAATTATTTTTAAACAAATTTATTTGTTCATATTAAATACCTGGACTGAAAAGAAGCTTAACAGAACACTTTGTGTATCGTATCACCATAATCAATCAGCATGTACAGAAGATTTAGACACGCAGGAAGAATTAACCGTAGCAGAGGACCCCAGTGTTATAATAAATGAAACGGGTTGAGCACTGAATTGTAGTTTCTGCGGGATGTAAACAACTCGGTTTTTGATTTTACTAATATATCCTCAATATCAGAGTGGTTCTCCAATAAAAGTGCATTGGCAAGCTTAGATAGAGGACTTCGCTTAGCTCAGCACAATTTTATTAACAGAATTAGTTACACTAGATTCATGTTTTGCTGAAAAAACAAAGCATAAAGTTTAAACTATTAAGCTGATATTCATCGAGCAACTGGTAAACAGCGCAAACTGTGAATGTGTTGAGGGTGCTGGAATGGCTGCAGCTTGTAAGCACATAGAATCGATTATGTTTGGCTTACAGTATTATGGAAGAAGCGGTCAGTTCTTAATTAAATCGACTTTGTTTTGCTTGTTTTGAAAAATTTATTTTCAGGAAAATTACTAGAACGAATTTCACCGACCAGTTCACTGCAATTATGGCATCAACCATCTCTAACAAAAACTACATCGAAAACAAAAATTATGGACTATATTAAACATGAGGATCAATCGATGTATACCCAATTGTATGCTTATTTATAAATAATTTATTAAAATCGACATTAAATGTTCGTTGCAACGTAAACGCTTTTGCATATTTCATGGAAAGACTATAATTGTTGATTCCATAAACAGGGTCTCTGAGTTGGAATGTGAATATTTAAAATATCAAACTGTATAACAAACTAGATCTAAAAAATTACTTGATCTACGAAAATTAAGGATTACGGCTTCCATCGCAGCGATTGTTACCAGTACTGTTCGGAGTGGTACATTTTGCAGACCAGTGTTAATTAGGATTATTAACTCTAAACTATTCAGTGCATCGACAACTCACTGGGGTAAAGGCTCTTTCCGGAAACTTATGACAGTGTATCCCTTGGAGCTACTATTAGGTACTTACTTTCCGGACTCAATAGTGGTAGGAGACCAGTTGGACCCGCATGACCCTTCAAGTTAGGTAGCCTATTCACCCCACAGTAGGATCTGGAGCCTCTCTGGAAAAATGTTCACACCCAGCAAGGTAAGTTGGGCTATTGGCTCTTTCAAACCGTTCAAATCTGCTGGAGGGGTTGGTATCTTTCCAACTTTACTTCAAAAAGGTATTGAGGAAATGCTCCCCAGCTTGATCCAGTTGTTTCGGGCAAATTATGCTTTTAACTATATTCCGAAACTATGGAGGAAAGTAAATGTGGTCTTTATACCAAAGGGAAAGGGTCGTCTGGACACCCAACCCAAGGCTTATCGGCCAATTAGCCTCACATCGTTTCTATTGAAGACGGTGGAAAAAATCCTGGGTCATCAAATAAAAATAGAAATCCTTGTAAATAACCCGCTGCATCGGAACCAGTTTGCTTATCAAGCTAGCAAATCCACTGTGATGGCTCTTAGGTCTAGTCACGAAGATTGAAAGAGCGATGGATTTTAAGGAAATTGCCCTGTGTGCCTTTGTGGACATTGAGGACGCTTTTGATAATACCCCCTATGGTTCAATAGAGAGGGCAGCTGTGGAGAAGAGGGTTCCGCCTTCTACAACTAGGTGGATCCGCTCCATGCTAAAACATCGCGATATTACAGCCAGATTAGGTGGCGAGTCAGTAACCATCAGGGGCGTAAAGGGCTGTCCCCAAGGAGGCGTATTGTCTCCTTTTTTATGGTCATTGATTATTGACCGACTACTGGTCCTCCTGAGTAGCCATGGGTTTGTTGTTCAGGGCTATGCGGATGACGTGGCTATCATGATTAGAGGCAAGTTTGATGGGATCCAAACAAAACTGTCATTGTCCCTTTTACGAGGAGGAGAAAGCTCTCGCTTATAGCTCCCTCGTTAAATGGTGCTATTGTTGCCATTTTCAAAGAGGTTAAATATCTAGGGATCATCCTAGATCATAAACTGAACTGGGAACAATATTTACAAAAAATTCAAAATAGAGCCACAAAGGATTTTTGGGCCTGCCAGAGACTCTACGGACGTACTTGGGGATTACAACCAAAAATGATCTACTGCTCATTTCTAACAATCATTAGGCATTTATGGTCACCTACGCATCGCTAGTGTGGTGGCCGAAAACCGAACAAAGAGCAGCGCAAACTTTATTGAATAAGGTTCAGCGTATGGCATGCATTGGGGTTACGGGCTCAATGAAAACATGCCCGACCGCAGCCATGGAGGCATTCCTAGGACTAACTCCATTGCATCTGCATGTTAAAAAGGATGCTAATGGCCCTTAAGATACAGGCAGAGGGTAACATCAAGCCAGGCAATATGGTGAGTCATTTGGAAATCCTCTAGGAGTTTCAGACAGATCCTACTATAGGAATGCCTTCCGACTATATGCCAGCTAAACTGGATTTCCACAAACCATTTTGTGTTAGATTGCCTAACCGGGAGTTATGTAGTACAGGGGGACCATCCTTTGAGCGAGGGTCACTGGTGTGGTTTACAGATGGATCAAAAACGGAAGATGGGGTGGGGGTAGGAATATATGGGAGTGGGACATCCCTGTTGTAGTCCTTCGGTACTAACGCTATCGTTTTTCAAGCAGAAGTGCATGCTATAGAACTTTGCGCAAGGATAGGTATATCTAAAGGCCTAAACGACGCAAAGATTTATATTGTAACAGACAGCCAATCGGCCTTAAAGGCTCTTAGGTCTTTTACCATTGAGTCAAGGCTGGTATGGGATTGTCTGAAGGTTATTAAGATTCTGGCAATCACAAATAAGGTAACACTTGTTTGGGTGCCAGATCATACTGGAATTGCGGAGAACAGCTGATAGCCTCGCCCGCGAGGGTTCTGCCACTCCATTCATTGGAGCCCTTCTGCCGTGTCACTAAGGGGCACTTTACGGCAGCAGTAAGCGGGAGGATGTACAAAAGTCCTCCTACTGGCTCAGAATTCCAGGTTTGCGACAGGCGAAGGAATTTATTTCACCTTCGTCAGCCAGAGTCAAGGAATGTCTTATACTTAGGAAACCTGAGCTGAGGCTGCTTACTGGCTTCCTCACAGGTCACATCCCCTTAAGGTATCACCTTAAGAAAATGGGCCTAAGTAAGTACGACAGATGGATGCCGCTTCTGCGACCTGGAAGCGGAATCAGCGGAACATGTTCTATGCTATTGCCCAGTCATTTTCTGCCAAAGAATACAACATCTAGGAGCGAGAGTAATGAGCCTGGATAGTATGCATCGTATACCGGCCGGCAGTATTGTCATGTTCATTACGAGCCTGATTATTTACTAAGTAGTCGGCTCATTAAGAGGGTCCATGCACAAAAGATCTTTTAGGTTGCAGTGCGAGGTGGCTTGAACGCCCTCATGGCCCTCCAGTAATAATAATATCCAATTGTATGTTGGGAAAAATAAGAACAGCGAGCTTCAAAATTTATTTATAAATAATTTATTAAAATCGACATTAAATGTTCGTCGCAAAGTAAACGCTTTTGCATATTTCGACGATCATAGGTATTGCATCAACATGGAAAGACTATAATTGTTGATGCCATGGTCTCTGAGTTGGAATGTGAGGATTACGGCTTCCATCGCAGCGAATGTTATCAGTACCGTTCTGAGTGGTACATTTTGCAGACCAGTGTTAATTAGGATTATTAACTCTAAACTATTCAGTGCATCGACAACTCACTGGGGTAAAGGCTCTTTCCGGAAACTTATGACATTGTAGCCCACATTCCTTTATTTATTTGGATTTGTATTGAGGCGCACGCAACAGTAAAACATCATCGTTCATTTATCTAAAACATTATACCAAAAACATTAAAATAGTGCTATTTATTGTGGAAAAGGATAGCTGGGTAATTTAGTAACATAAATATATTCTTCCTTTTTATATTAAAAGAATCAAATAATTTAAAATAATAAAACTTTAGATACCGCATCTTATTTACTTACACAGCATTCACAATGCAAAACTTTTTACTTTTGATTTACAGGTTTGTATGAATTTCCAACATAACGAGCAAAAATTTTTATTCCTCAAATTGGAAATTCATACAAACCTGGAAGGCAAAAGTAAAAAGTTTTCATTGTGAATGCTGTGTTACATTGTTTGGTATCATTTTGGCAGTTTAATACCTCGTCACAAACGTGGCGACATCTACTTGAGTTCGACGCCATAAACCGTATTATATACGAATATATACATATATTAATTAAGAACATTTAAGAAAGGATTCAATGACCTTTTAAGTAAAACATCATCTATTCAGAGAATAGCTAACGTTACCGTTAAAAACTAATAAGAAATTACACAAATTAAGAAATAATATTATGGCATCTTTTTAAAAAAAATTGCTCGATAGTCGCGAATTAAACAACTATCCCGGTTATGTAAACCCACCATAATTTCAAACAAGAGATACATATTAATATTTTCACACAGGTTTAAACAAGACATTTGACAACATACAAATTTTCATTTCCTTGTAAATAAAACAAATTTATTTAATTATTTATAGTTAATTTATTTAAAATTATTATAACGAACAAAGTGTTTATAAAAAATGTTAAAATTATTACTAAATTCATGTAATAAAAGTAATTTATTGTTAGGGTAAGATCAAATACATAACTTTGTAATCACAAGGTTGAGGTTATGTCACATTACACTTGACCTAATTTGCATAAATAATTCATTTATTTTTAGATCAAAATATATTCAAATTATAAATAAAATACATACAATTAAACCGAATAATGGATTTAATTCTGCGGTGCGGAATTTTGGCAATAAAATAGGGAATAATCCTCGATTGAGGATAACTGAAAAAATTTTATTAGGCGGTATTGGTGTCGGCTTTGTCATACACAAATCAGGAATTCTAGTTAAATGTGAGGTAAATTATGGAAATGATCGACTCGTTGGCTTTAAATATAATGAGAAGGAAATAAAATTTGATTGGAAAAAGTTTTGGTTCTATCTGAAACCGCATATCTGGAAATTTTTATTGGCTGTGATTGTAAGTACGTACTTAAGTAACATTTTTCCGTTAATAATTATCCGCCATTTTAATTTCTAGGCTGCGCTCGCCGTTGCATTTTGTAATATAAAAATACCAAGTTTTCTAGGGCAATTGATTAATGTGCTGGCAAAATATACGGGAGTTGATGGCAAACCAATGAAATCAGGTGATTTCTTTCGTGAAATGAAATCACCACTTGTTGATTTGTTTTCGATTTATGCATTACATTCAATGTTTACATTTTGGTATATACTAATGTTGAGTAAAATTGGGGAACAGATGGCGGCCACAATTCGACGTGATTTATTCGAACAAGTTATAATTCAGGATATGTCATTTTTTGATGAAAATCGTACTGGAGAATTGGTGAATCGAATTATTTCCGATGTACATGAATTTAAATCATGCTTTAAACAATTTGTGTCACAAGGTTTAAAGACAGTTGCACAATTAATTGGCGGAACAATATCATTGTTGATAATTTCACCACATTTAGCTGCGGTCGCTTTAGTTTCAGTACCATCTGCGGTTATTTTAATGTCGATGATGGGACGAGCTCTAAGGCATCTAAGTAAAAAAACACAAACGCAGATGGATTGCGTTTCCTCGCTGTGCGAAGAGGCTTATTCAAATATAAGAACGGTACGGTCATGTGCTAGTGAATTTAATGAGGTGGAAATGTTTGAACGAGAGTCTAATAAAGTTTCTGATTATTCTCAAGAATTGGGTTATGGAATTGCGGTATTTCAAGGACTAACGAATCTATTTTTAAACGGAATGGTTGCTACAACGTTGTTTCTAGGCGGAAAATTGATGAGTAGTAATTATATATCGCCTGGTGATTTAATGGCTTTTCTGGTAGCCTCTCAAACTGTGCAAAAATCTTTATCACAAGGATCAATACTCTTGGGAACGTTAATTAAAGGTATCGCAGCTGGATCGCGGGTATTCGAGCATTTAGCACTCAAGCCTCAAATAAATTTATTGGAAGGAATAGAAATACCTAAAATTGAGCTTGCCGGTGATATTCAGTTCGAGAACATAAAATTCGCCTATCCTTCTCGACCCAATCATACAGTGTTGGAAAATTTCTCGTTAATCATTAAAAAAGGTCAGACTGTTGCTATTGTTGGTGCAAGTGGATCAGGAAAGTCTACAGTTGCAGCTCTCCTAAGTCGATTCTATGAGCCTCTTGACGGCCGGATCATAATCGATGGATATGAATTAAGCTCTCTATCGCCGAATTGGTTGCGGGGTGAGGTGATCGGTCTGATTGAGCAGCAACCCATTTTATTTGCTACCAGCATATTTGAGAATATAAAATACGGTAAATTTGAGGCTCATGACGAAGATGTGTACGAAGCATCGAAATTGTCGCAGTCGCACGCATTTATCGAGACACTGCCCGATTCATACAATACAAAGGTTGGTGAACGTGGGGCTCAGTTGAGTGGAGGACAAAGGCAACGCATTGCGATTGCACGGGCCCTACTTAAAGATCCAACCATTTTAATTTTGGATGAGGCTACGAGTGCTTTGGACGCAACGAGTGAAGCTGTTGTTATGGATGCGTTGAAATCGGCCACTAAAAATAGAACGACTCTAATGATTGCTCATCGTTTATCGACAGTGAAACATGCTGATCTAATTGTTGTGATGAAAAATGGACGGATCATGGAGGTAAATCACCATCATAGTCGAGATATCGAATGAATTTTTAACATGTTTTGTTTTATCTTTTTATAGTCTGGAAATCACAATGATCTTATGCGTAAAATGGGATTATATTTCGAATTGGTACAAAAACAGGAACAACAAGAGGCTGCCGGTGAACCAATTGTCGAATAAATATTTATTTTCGAAAATAAACGAATTATTAACAATAATCATACAACTTTTTATTTTTTATATAATTTACCCTACAATAAATCATTTCGACCTCGACAAAATACCTTTCACAAAAAATCAACAATTATTCTAGTACAATTTTTTGTTCATGTAGAAAGACCATAGAAAGTCAGCCATATTGTAGATCGCGCCCTGAAAAAAAAAATATTTTTAATTTTATTTTGATTTTTTCCCGTAATTCGAGTCGAGAAAAAATTAGAAAAATTAATTTTTTATATAATTTATAGTGCAATGTATCCGGTTAGTTTTAGTTAATTGAAAAAAAACGAACGGGTTAGTGATTTTATTAATGTGACAATATTGTGTTCGGTACAAAATCAATACACACCAATTGCAAGAATATTTTTTTTTTGTCTTCACCACCACCACAAACAACCACATACACCCGAAGAAGAAAGTGACAATTCAGGATTGTAAAGAGTTGTGAAGACGAGAATCGAGTTTTGTTTTTATTATTTTAAGATCGAAAATATTTTAATTTGTTGCGTGAATTCAATAATAGTTTAGTGTCAAGTAGTTTAGTGAATAGTGTATCCGTAATTATTGCTTCGTTACTAATAAGAAAATGGGCAATAATTGTTTAAGTTCAGGTAAAAACAAAGATACCGATAATGAGATAACAAATCGATCGCAACCGATTGATGTGCCTCCAAATATTCCACCTGCACCGGTACCACCTCCACAGGATCAACAGGATCGTCCTGTTATACCCCAATTACCGGGGCCAGCAGAATCTGAAACAAGTAGTGTAAATGCAAAAATATTTGTGGCACTATACGATTATGATGCACGTACCGATGAGGATTTAAGTTTTCGCAAGGGGGAACACTTGGAAATTATAAATGACACACAGGTAAGTCATTCATCATCCAGTGATTAATATTATTTTGAGATGAATCAGTTTTTTTTCTCCAAAAAAATCTATGAGCCCCACAATGTTTTTATTTTTAATGTTTTATTTTGTTTTTTTTAGTTAATCTCATCGCTGAGTTGTTATTGTTGTTGTTAGTATTTTTGTAATATGTATTTTCATTCATGTTTGCAGAAGAAAGTTTAATGTGATTCGTGTGCTTTATTGGTTCCACTTTCTGAATTTAATTGTGTTTTTAATGTAGAAGTATTAATACACTCAACAATTTATTGTGCCAAATTGGGGTAGGATTGTTCGGACTAATTAGTTTTGGGAGAAATATTTAATCATGATTATGACGATGACAAATTGAAATCTCCTGGAAAATTGATTAAACAACGATATATTTGTCCATTTTTGATGAATTTATTGTATATATAATTAGAAATAATCTACATACTTTTCGTACCATACAGCGTTTTGCCCAGCCCCTTTGGAGCTCCAACAAAATTACACTGAAGAGGTCTGCCAAAATATTTAGATTAGTTTAAGTGGTCCGCAGAAGAGCTTGCACTAATTCAATTAAAATTAAAAAACAGTAAAGTTACGCTTGCTTGAATAGTTATTTCAGGTTGACCAATTTTCTTCAGGTTATTCAATCATTTCCTTCAAAATTGTTAAACATAGCATTTTTTAATTCATCTAATTGAGCCCATATTCCACAAAATTTTTATTTTAGCAACATTAATCCGTAGACAGACAAAATGTGGTAAATTCTAAAGGAATCACTTTCACTTCAGATGGATCTCCAAACACTTGATTTTAAGATGAATACTGAAACATTGCCAATTTTTTTCGTTATATTACCATTGACAACCAAATGCAAATCTCTCCCACTACACACTATGTTATGGGATGATTTTGAAAAGATATTGAATTTGGATTTAAATAACTGCTTGCATCCTAATCAATCCTCATCATACGCATACATATTTCTTTAGAGGAATAAGGTCTACTACTACTGCAAGCACGTATGATTGTGGGCTTTTTAAGCATCAGGTTCTAAATCAAATCATAACATCACCGCATAATTGAAAATATCAGAGCTCGTATTCTATATTTATCTATGCTGCACTAATAAAACATATTACTACATATACGTATTCTGACTAATATTTATTTAAATTTTCTAAATTCTAATACCGAAATAATGAGGTTAGCTTATATTTGTTGTTGTTTTCATTCTGATAAAAAGATTTTTTTAATTTTAGATAAATAAACATTGTGTGTAGATAGAAAAGAGAACAGCACACACATAGTACCACATACACACAATTTCACATTTTCCTTTGTTGTCTCTGAATTTAATATGTATAGAAAATATATTTTCAATATGGATAGGATAAAGGATTTTGTTTATGCACAAATAAACTAGAAAAGAAACCTCTTACATCTTTACAGTAACCCACATAATCAATAACCAACATAAAATTAATTAAAATTTATATTTCCTGGCCGCAAGCCAAATTGTAGGCTAGGTGACATTCCAGGACGATAAGCAATACAACTATTAACCCAATGACCTATTTCAATATCTCATTTACATTTCTAAATCGTTCGTATTTTTTATTTTTGGCGTACTCTTTCCAGGGACTAAACAGTACAATTAAAATTATCATAACAATCATAATGCTGTGGTGTGACAATAATAGTTTTGTTAATCAATATGACAATAAACATTATTATTGATTTTGCAAAGTTAAAATATGCCAAAAAAATAATAATAGCTTTTTTTAAGTTTTATAGTTTTTTTCTTTATCACGGGCGTTCATTGCCTTATAGTGACGAGTCATTTTTTGGCCATTGTCTCCAAAAATTAATTTGATAACTTTATGTTGTTTTTACATGCTAAACATTTGCTAACATGAAGGTTAGCAATCATATTAAAAATTTATTTCCTTTTTAAAGATTTGTCTAGTCGCATTAAAAAATAAGATAAGATATCGACTGATGTCTCTCTCTCAACATCGTAATTTACATGTAGCTTGGTTATAATCTTATTAAAAATGTTGTTTTAGTAGAATTAATAAAAAAAACTATAACTTACATGCTGGTTATTAGTAATGTGTTCACCACTTGTCGTATTTTTTTTGCATCACTTTCTCTCTTTTGCAAACGATTTTGTTTAATCAAATGGTTTAGCTTTGATCCGCGTCTTGTTTGGAAAAATTTAGTAAAGTGTCTAGACCGTGCTGAGTGGATGTTAAAATAATTTATTTATGAATATTTTATAGTCTCGGGGAGAGAAAATAATTGATAGCTTAAGTAAATTGTACGTTGTGTCGAATTATTAAGGTTTCGTTTGAGAAGTTAGTTTGTTAAATTTTACGGTGAACCTTTTTGGGTAAAGTTTAACTAAACGTTTCTTAAAGGATACATTTATTTTTATTTAATTTAGATATGCACCTTTGGTATATTTAACTTGGCTTTTTCTTAATTTATTCTTATGAGAGAAGAAGAAGAAATCTTATAGTTCAATTTTTCTTTTTTGTCGCAAAATATAGCACTAAACCCTACCTAAAGGAAAACGAAAAGAAAAATTGCATTTGGTTTTCGCATTCATTTCTAAATGTTTGCTTTGTTTTAGCCAGCACCTTCCGGATCTTGATCCAAGATACCATACATAACTATTTTTAATTTAAAAAATTACGTAATTGCTTTGAAAATTTATTTTTTGCTGTTTAAAAAAAAATTGTTTGTCCGAAAAAATTAAAATTCAACTTTTTAAGTAAATTAACAATTTTTCTCAATCTTTGAAATGATAAATGCCTAATTGATCAAAGTCTAGAAGATTTTAGCTAAAATAGGCTGCTGACCAATGGTCGGGTAAATCATTTAGTACAGTAAATTTCAATTTTAGCACACATTTACCTCAATTGGAGTATCTAGCAGTAAAAATAGTGTGATGGGCCCAAATTATGGTTTGGAGGGTTGAAATCGCTGGCTATTAGGTGTAAAGAGAAACGTTTTTTTTTTAACAAATATTACAACTATTTATCTATATTAAATGTTGTTAACGGTTTGAGGAGTATAACCCATCGGTTAGCTCCAGGTTGGTTACTTCATTAATTTATCTGTCCTAGTTCTAAGGGCTTCTTCGAACCCGTTTTATTGGAGTTTGGTTGGTCAACTCAACATACGTTTTCATGTTGACTGAGGCGCTGTACGCGTTTCCTAGCATACTTCTTAATTTCTTCATCGAAGTACTCCATTTTTAGATCCGTATGAAGGTTATCGTTCCTTATGTACCATAGTGCGTTGACCATACTACGCAAGACTTTATTTTGAAAAGTTGAATTACTTTTACGTTAGTTTTCTTGGTACAGCCCCATAGCTGTATACCATACGTCCATACATGTTTCAATATCTGCCGATATAATAGCAGTTTATTATATAATGTTAGCTCAGAGTTCCTTCCTATGAGCCAATACATTTTTCTATATTTGATGTTTAACTCTTCCTGTTTCTTTTTAACATGCTCTTTCCACTTGAGTTTAGCATCAAGGGTCATTCCTAAATATTTTGCCGTGTTTGCATGTGGAATTGGTTGCGAATTCAGTCGAACCGGTAACCAATTAACATTTTTGTTGGTAAAGTTTATGTTATGCACAGATTTAGTTTCGTTGAGTTGAAGGCGCCATTTCTTATTTCTTCGTCCAATTACTCAATGAATTAGCAGCGTTTTGTAATTTACTGGTTGACTCTTCTATATTGTCTCCAGTTGCCAAGATTGCAGTATCATCCGCAAATGTTGCAATACTTGTTCCTTTTGTGCTTGGCACGTCTCGCGTATAATGTAAATAGAGTATCGGCCCCAGAACACTTCCTTGTGGAACTCCAGCCGATATTTTCTTTAATTCGGAATATTCCTCTTCATGTTTTACACGAAAGAACTCTGTGTAGTTTATATTCCAGGCCTCGGTGCCATAATTTGTCGAAGGCTTGAGATTCGTCCAAGAAGACATTTGAGCATATTTTTTTATTTTCCAGAACATCTTCAATTAGATCTGTGATTCTGTGCACTTGATCTATGGTAGAGTGTCTTTCTATAAATCCAAATTGGTGAGGAGGAATGAGTTTTCTGACTTCTATTACTGATTTTAACCTCTTGAGTAGTAGCTTTTCAAATAATTTTGAAATTGTAGGAAGTAGAAAAATCGGCCTGTACAATGTTTTCTTGTTTGGCGGCTTGTTAGGTTTTCAAATCATTATCACCTCTGCCACCTTCCACTGGTATGGAACGTATTTTAATCTGAACGCTGCGTTGATTACTTGCAGTAATTTTCGTAATCCTTTTTCTGGTAGAGTTTTAACTATAAGTCCAGTGATTAGGTCATAACCAGGGGATTTTTTTGAACTTAAGTTGTTATTAATTGGTCTTATGTTTAGGTTATCCACTTTATTTACTGGAATTATATTTTCTTCAGCTGTTTGCCTTAAAAGGGGTTGAAATGTGTCTTCAAGATAGCCTGCAAACAATGCAGCTTTTTCTTTGGCACTTCTAGCCCAAGTTCCATCATCATTCTTGATAGAAGCTAATTGTACTTTAGGCCTTTTAAAACCTTTAGTTGCTTCCCAAAGGGAATAATTAGTATCCTTGTTGCCAGAAAGGCCAGCTAGGTATTCACTAAAAGATTTGTTCTTGATTTCTTTGATAAACATTTTTAATTTGTTGCTTTAATAATTAAGTCGTGATTTGCTTTGTGGTGCTCGATTCCTCTGCCAGATTTTTCACGCTTTCCGTTTTTCTCTAACCAGATCTCTCACTTCTACTGGATAGTTGATGTGATTTTCCGTTTGGTTACAAGTAGGAGGAGTACTCTGCCACGCTGCTTGCTGAATACTGTTGTTCAGCAGCTCCAATTGAACATCAAGTTCTGCCGGAGTTTTTTAATTGGTACTTTTAATTCAATATTGTCTTCGACTATTTTCCGGAAGAGATCCCAGTTTGTTTTATTATTTGTTAACCTAGGCAAATTTTCTTTTTTGATAATGGTATCACTGAGTGTCATAATGACAGGCGTGTGGTCAGATGAAATTACAGATATCCCTTTTGTTACAAAGAAATCTATCAAATCTGGTATCTTATTTGTATCCGCTGGCCAGTATGTTAGTTTACCTCCAGACAGGAACTCGCAGTTTAAAGCCCGGCCAACTGCAAATAGCTCCTTACCCTTATGGGTTGTTAGCCTTGATCCCCAATATGTATTTTTAGCATTAAAATCGCCTCCGATTATGAAGTTTAAACCGAGCGATTTGAGTAATGCAACATAGTTTTCTTTATTCAGATTGTACCGCGGAGGGCAATATATATATAGAAGATATGTTGATTACTTTTTGATTATTTAATCGAACATTAATGGTGGCTACTTGCATAATTTCTTCTTCAATTTTTACTCCTTCGTAATGTTTGGTGTTTTCCTTCACAAATATGGTTGAACCTCCTCTCGCTTTTCCTGATGGGTGGATGGCGTGGTAGCACTGGTATCCTCGAATTTTAACGAATGAATCTTTTGTCAAATGAGATTCTGAAATTAGGTATAAACCTATCTTTTCTATATTTAGGAAAATTTCTAACTTTGGAATTTGTTGCAACAGCCCATTTGCATTCCAATTGGAGATTCTGAATGTGTTATTCATCTTCATAGATGTGATTTCATTCACTGTTTCTTGCTTATTTAACCGCTTGCTTAAAGCGTCCAGGCTTCTCTCTTGTTTTAGTAGCCTTAAATTTAAGGCTTCTATATTCTTTAGAATTTTTTCAAGAATTAGATTTTGACCATCTTCCTTGTTGCTTACTATTTCCCGCTATTGTACAATCTGGGAGTATGTTTTTCGACCTGCTATTGCACTTGTTAGTGATAGTTGTACCACTGGATTTTTAGAAATTGGCCTATTACTGGGCATCCCACGGTTTAGCGGCCCTGTCGTTTTTTATTTCTCAGATTTTGAAGTTCCCTGGCTACTTCACATTCTCTATCGTTAGCGGGATGCTCTCCGTTACAGTTTACACATTTTGGAGGCGTAGCTTTTGTGAACCTACAATCTTGGGCGAGATATTTTCCCGAACATTTAACACAACTAGGCTCTCGTTTGCAATATTTCTGCGTGTGATTATATCGTTGGCATTTCTTGCACTGAGGTATCAAGCCTGTGGATTTTCTTAACGCTTCTATTCGAACTCTCATGTTAAGCACTGCCCTAATATTGAAAAAAAATTCCACTTTTTCTGTGCTATTAAAAGTAACATAAACAATGGGAGCCCCCCTTTTATTAATTTTGATCCCTTGATCAGTTACGGTTTTTTCTTTCTTTAGGATATTTACCGCATCCTCTATTTTGAAGCCCTAGTGTTTAAGGTCTTCCTTTATAAAAGCTTTGAAGCCAAGGCTCTATAACTTTCAATATCTGTTGTATTGATTTTCGAAATATTATTGTTCAGTGGTACAACTCTGTATTCTTTTGTAGTCATCGATTTCATTAAAGATTGGATAGTACAATATTCAGTTACGCCAATAATGTTGATTGGTGGTGGTGCCTTCTCCTTAATTTTGGTAGGTTGGTTTTCCTGAGCTGATATATTTTGCTGATTTTGATTTATACACCAGTTATTGAAGTGCGGCTTGAAGCTACAATCTCTGGAGAAGATTCTGCCTTCCTTTTTTTGCAGGCCTTTTCTTCCTGTTTTTTAGGATTCAGTCAGTTTCTTCGAGCTCTGAAGCGTCCTGTTTCTCAGGTTCCTTTGATTGTAAAGAATTTTTCGGTTTCTCATTTTCTATCTTAAGAGATTTTACTTCGTTCATTAAATCCGATGTAATTTTTTCAATGTTACTCAGTTGTCTGCGTAGTTCTGCATTTTTTATCTCAACATTTCTAGCTCAGGATGTTGGTGATCTTTGCACTATGGAACTTCTTCCAAATGGGTTTTCAGAGCTCATCACCTCTGAAGTATTGCGGTCATTGGATATTGACAACTGGGAGCCCGCTTGCTCACCCCTCAAAGTCGCCGGCACTGGATATCCGATTCCCTGCGCCGTAAGGTTTTCTCGTTTCGAGTCCCCCATATTGGTTATTAATATTATATTCAGGGAACCACCCTTAGCTAGTTTTGGTTCGCAAATAGTATTTTATTTCCCATCTACCCGCCGACAAGTCGATTAGGGTTTCCCCTATCCGCCACCTGGAGACGCGCTCGATGGGAGTCTAGGAACTCCGCACGAGAAAGAAAAACGTGAAATATTTTTTGTTTTTCTATGGAATATTTTTTTATGGAAACTCGGAAACGTGGAAAAGTTAAAAACAACGTCATTTACCTTTTATCTCATATTTTACCCAACTTTTTAGTATAATATTTGAATTTACCATGTACCCTGTTAAAAAGTAGGTAAACGAATAATTTACCCGACTATTGGTCCGCAGCCTTAGGTGAGTTTAGCGCTTAATAGAGTCGCCTAAGTCGATAGCTAAGCAATAGAGTCCATTAGATCGATCGCTACCTCGAGTAAGCAAACATTTTATTAAAAATCTTCTGCTAATTAAAATTAATTCCTTCAATTCTCTCCTCCAAATGTAAACCTACATTCATTTAAAATAAACATTCAATTCAATTAAAGTAAAAAAGTTTGATAAGTATTGCGAATATTTTTTGGTTATACATAAGTAATTCACCTTTAAAAAAATCCAAATCCACAAATATAAATGGAAAATAAATCAAATAAGAAATTTGAGTTTTACACTGAAAATTCAGACTTGAAATTTTCCATGATTTTGAATAATAAACGTATTTTGGAATTTTTTGAAAATTTGCCAATTTGGAAGTTTGACTTTTATAACATTATTTACATAAGTATTTATAAAATTATGAATTTGAACAAAATTTCAATTTGAACTTTGAAAATGTTTTGAAAAACCATTTTTCAATTTCGTTTTAATTTTAAACGAATCCTGTCACTTTTAGAAAGATAGTTTATCATGATCAAACTGTCAATTAGATACTACTCTACTAACTAATTTTACTGGCTAATATAAATTTTTAGCATTGATCCTTTGTAACTTTTTCTACCACCAAGCAAAGGGCAAACGAGAGAATCAGTAAAAACAACTTGGCGGTATTTGACTTAGGGTGGCTAGCGTATTTGTAAAGTTATATTTATGCAGCCTTATTTAGAATATTCAATGTTAGAACAAATCGTACAGCGTTTTAAGTTTTTTAATGCAGTTGACCGCCATTCAACTGTTGTGATAGTTGCCATTTGTATTAGAATTCTCAAAATTAAAATAATTATTTATATTTAGAGAGTGCCTTTCATATTAGACACTTTTATAGATTTTATCTGCCATTGAAATTGAATGTAGAGTAGTGGTTAGAATTAGAATTAGTATTGTAGGGTCATGTGGGTGTTTAACTTTAGCCACCTCGCATTGCGACCTAAAAGATCTTTTGTGCTCCAAGCCCTGCTTAATTATCCGTCCAGTCAATATTCAGGCTATTAATGAACCTAATAATACTGCCGGCCCGTACGTGATACATACTATTTGGGCACATTGCTCTCCCTCCTAGATGTTTACTGTTGGAAATACTTCTACATGCGATACATACTATCTGGACTCATCGCTCTCCCTCCTAGATGTTTACTGTAGGAAATACTTCTATAAGCGATACATACATTCTGGGCTCATCGCTCTCCCTCCTAGATGTTTACTATATCATATTCTTCTGCTAGAAAAGCGGTAGCATTGGCACTCAAGGACTTCGAGAGGGCAATCTCACTCCCGTATATTCCTACCCGTGCCTCGTCTACCGTTTTGATTTTACTCTTGTGAGTTGGTGGGAATAGAAAGTCGTCTGGAGGTCACCCAGCTTTACTACAGGAATGCTAAATAAAACTGCAGGGTGCCTGGTATCCAGAGTCTGCATATTTGTACTGATTAATCTATCAGCCATTCATCCTTCGGCATATGCTGTTCCACCTTAGATTAGGGTTTTTGTCAAGGTTTTCTCCTTTAGCGCCGTACGCCTGTCCCAAAAGGCCACATTCTGCCTAATCGTTCCAGTTACCAGTGGTTGCCGCGAGGAGGCAGTACGTATACTTGCGAATTGTGATCAGGTTGCCTAATACATGACCATAACAGCTTACGTGATGTGCACCCTACTGGAAGGTTACGGAGCTGGTAGATTAATCTACCAATTTTGCTCTCCCCCCCTCCAATAGACGCCAAACCACCTACAATTTTCTGTAAAATAAGTATACATATAACATATTGTATTAGCGAAAGTTATCAACAATATTTGTTCCGGTAATCCCCAATTAACCAAATTATGGATTTTGGAGGCGGTGTTTCGGTAATGGACATTCGGTACAAGAAAGTCGCGATCCTCAAGTTTCATTTTACAACCAAAATCGTTGCTCTGTGATTTAGGTAGTTTGAGATAATGTGTGGTAATTAATAAATAATTTGATCGATTACCCGGATAATTTGATTTGGGGGCACGAAATAACCCAGCGGGAAGATGTCTGTCTCCTCTTTTTAAAATGCAACAATTTCGCGCGGATTTAATTCAGATTTTAAAAGTTAAATGTCACGGATTTAATTCATATTTAGTTAACATGGAATATGTATATATTCAAATTTATCGTCGAAATTAATTCATTTCCAAATGAATTTAACTCCGCCACAAAAAATAGAAGGTTTGAAATAAAAATATTGTCATCGAAAGTGAAAGGAATGTAACGTCTTGAAATGAACTTGAGCTGAAATGCCACCCATACTATACAGTGTTGTGCAAAAAAAATTGGTTAAACATATTTTTTTATTGGAGTCTTGGTTGCTAAAATTACACAACATTTGAAAGCAATTGGCTTACTGTTTCATTTTAAATATATTTGTGACCCAATTTTTTGAAGAAAAAAAACTGTACCTGCAATTTAGAAGGAAAGACCGAAAAAATGCCAAAATAAGTATTCAAAATAAATAAATTGGAGCTAATGTAATGAAATAAAGCAAACATTTCTTTTTTAATTATTTTTTTGGTTTTTATTGGTTTATTCATTGGCGATTTCCATCAACTGTAGTCGGCGTTGGTTTCTATGTAAGCAAAGTGGACGAGTATTGTCAAATTCAACTGTTTGACAGTTCTTATCCCTCTTGTTGTATGGCTAAATTTTGTTCATATTGAGCGTGTTTCCTCGGGCAAACGTGATAAAAAATATCATGATACTGCACGTCAATTCCTTACTACCCTAACTTCATTTCGTTAAATTTTACGTCAAACCCGAGGAAACGACCAAAATGAAAAATAACACAAAAATCGAAATTAAACGTCAAACATTTTTGAGCGCTTTATGTAAACAAATTAAAATTAATTTTATGCCGAATTTTAAATAAAATTTTAAATAAATAAAATGATTTGGCTTGTACTATAGCTATAGCTTTCAAATCTAAATATTCTTGACCTAATTTAATATTATTATCACGAAAAACGGACAAACAAAAATACATATATTTTGACAGCTAAAACCAGAAAAATCCTTGGTTTTTTGGTCATAAATGAGTGCGTTTTATGGCAAAACGTGATAAAAATTATCATGATATTTTTTATCAAATTTGCCCGAGGAAACACAAGGATTGTTTTCACCAGATGTCAGCTATTTTGTTGGAAATCGCGAATAGAAATTCTATCGTTAATATGAATATTTTGTTTGCCTGCTCTTTGCTTTTATTATGGCTATACACCTCCAAGGTATGGATTCCTAGATGTTTATCAACAAACTTTTTAATGCTTCAATTGATTCTGGGCGCTGTCTTGCGTCTAGCTTCATTATAGACCAAACATTTTCTATTGGATTTAAGTCTTGACTTCATTTCAAAATTGAATTAGTTTCTCGACGGATTTGATTAATAATTAAAATGAATTAATGTCCCTAAAAAATTAATTAATCGCGCGGATTTAATCCAGTTCTTTAAAAAAATCAATGTCGCGAAATTAATTTGTAATTAAAAGGAAATTAATTTCGCTATTTTAGAAATGGGAATCAAAATGTGTAGTTTATTAATCCAAATATACATGACCAGGGCTAGAATTGCGTTTTAGCGACCAAATCTACAATATTTTAATATGAAGGCATAAAAAAATGTTATTTGTCACATGATCAGAATCTAGCCCCAGGCGGGGCAATAAGACGGGCACGATAAATCATTTAAAACCCGGGTACTCCTTTAACCTGGGTATTCAAATTAAAAATTACTCGACTACCCGAGTACTTTGCAACTCGAGTAATTTGGATACGATAGGAGACAGCATCTTTATTTGGAAGATTTAAAGTTCATGCGGGCAATAATAGTTGTCTGTTCTTATTAAATAAACTAAAGTCGCTTAATCATTGAGTATATCCATGTCTTGGTCGTTTAAGAACATTTTATATCTGGATGACATTGCTCAACATTCGTTCGTCCCTCAGTTTTTTGTTTTCGTTTTATTCTATGCAATGTTTTCTGGGGCTCAAGGCACTCCCAACCCTTTCGCAAATTTGCCAGCCTGTAGTGCTGGCATGAAAGGTGGGTCGGCCCATGGCCCAGGGGGTCATAGTTGTGTTCATCGTCATATATGGTAATCAGATGATTAAAAATCCCTTTTGCTTCCCGCCTCTATAGGGATTTGAACCCGGTACCTCCCGATCCAAACGCCACAGCTTTAACCGCTGAGCCGTTTGTTCGGTTGTCCCTCATTTCATATATTTGCAGACCCCTAAGTGCTATTTTTACTAAGCAACCGTTCCAGCAAACTTTCTTAAGTACTCCAGCTTATGTGGCTATCTAACATAATATTCAGTTCTTTACCCTCTAAATCTATAACGTGTCTTTTTTTTATAGCATTGCATCCTTTACTGGTGATTTTCTGATTAATTCCACGGAGCAAATAAGCGACATAGAGGAGTTTTGAAATTGGATTTTGCATTTCCGGGAAATATTCAAAACATTTACGGGAAACTTATAATTTCTTAACATTCCGGAAATTCAATCCCGGGAAATCCCGAGACGCAAGCCCTAGTAAATACTTAACATAAATAAACATTGCTGAACAACTAGGTAACAATAAATAATTACAATTATAATTGTAATTATTTATTGCTAGTTGTTACAGCAATGTGTATTTATGTTAAGTATACATTAGCGCTTTATAAATTTATTTATCGAGTTCTAGTGCAGTTCTCATTGGAAACACGACTACAGTTTGCTCGGAATTTGTATTTTCCTTCAGTTTGAAATTTGATAAAATTTATCAAATTTAAATTCTATTACATTTTGTTAAAGTGAATTTTACTTAAAGCGCCCTAAATATTCCGAAGCCTGTTTTAAGTTTGAAATATTTCACCAAATTCATTCATATTATGCTAAATTGAATCAATTTTTAACTTTGTAGAGTACTGAAACCTTCACATCGGAATTGTTTGTCCAGTACTGATTCGGGTTTTTCATTATTACTAATCATTATAATTTTAACCTAGAAATTATCATCTGGAAATATTTTGGTGATAATAAACATGTTATAATTTTATCTCGTGCATAATTTAATTTTAAAATGTTTCTATGATAAACTTTAATCAATTTATTTCTGTAGTTGTTTGGTATAAAAAAAATATTTTTTTCAGGAAGAATCAAATTATAAATTTTGATGTGTAGGTAATGAAAAACGGAAATTTTCCAACTAAGCGTAGATATATACTTATAGGAAATCGATTCACCACCGTTTGTTCCAAATTTTATAATTTCCTTGTAAATTTCTTGCAGTTGGTGTGTAGATATTGTTTTATTGTGTAGTAAATACACAGCTAGTTAATGAACCATACATTCCTATATTGTATATCACACCGCATGTACTCATATATATTTACACAATTTCTAATTCGATTTTTTACTATAATAATATTAATATGTATTATAAATTTTTTTATGGACGCTTAACATAAATATAGTATTTTCTAATATCTAATATGTATTATAAAAAAAAACTGCAATTTTATGTTTCTATTTATAAAAATATAATTTTACTTTTATGCATTATACTATAAACAACAATATTGTTGTTAGATTTAATTATATCTTAAATATTTGTTAAATAATTAAATTTTTGCTTTCTCCAGTTTTTCCATTCCTAATAAAAGTATGTATGCAATGCACATATGTATGTGAGTAATTTTGTTTGTGTTTGTATTTAAAATTTTGATTGATTGGATGAAAATTGATAAAAAATATACACCTATCCATTAGAAAAATATACGTTCAACGTACAAACAAATGTAACAATGTAATTGAATAAAAATATAAACTTGAAATTGAAATGATTGAATGGATAATTTATTCGTAATTTTGTTGGTTTACAGAAAATGTAATTTGTTCGAATATACTAATAAATTTAAACTTTAATTTAATTTTCCTATAAAGAAAGGTTTAATTTTGAGTTTAGAAATTTCAAATTTCAAAGAAAATAAGTATAAAGTGTACAATGAAATAGACAAATATAGATTGGACAGCCAATCCTCATTTTTGGCTTTGCGTCCAAAATCTAAGAAATTTACTTATTAAATATTTTCAGATGTTCTTATTCTCTTTGATCTACCATTAAATTCATTCAACCAAATTGTCATTCTAATGACGATCACTCTATTTGGATCAATCGGATTTTGACATTTATCTCAAAAGTCACGTTGAAAACTAGTGACGATGCACGATTAACCCTTTCTCTGTGTACAGGGGTAAAAAATTGCCCCAGACCTACAAAAATGTAAATAAAAAATGATCGGATGAAAACTACATTAATTCCTTTTAGGAATGTCGTCTACATTAAGATTTATCTACATAATGCAAAAAACCGCATTTAAATCGATTAATTTCAATACAGTTTCAGGCATATAGATAGAGCTACTATCTATATGCGTTTCTGTGTGAGGGGTCATAATAAAGAGTGCTCCAATAGGTGGTACTTTTCCAATTGGGATTCTCATTGGGATTCATGCGTGACAACTGTCATGTTCATATGACATTTGTGTTCAGTATTCATTGACATTTCACCATGAATAGACTTACGCGAGAACAACGTTTACAAATTGTGGAAATTTATTTCAAAAATCAGTGTTCAATGAAAAATTATTTTCGTGCTCTTCGATCATTTTATCGTGTTAATAATCGCCCAACTGAACGCACTATTCGCGAAACAATCAATAAATTTCGAACCACTTTTTCATTATTGGATATTCATCACTCGACTAGAGTGCGTACAAGTCGATCTAATGTGAATATTGCTGCTGTAGCTGAAAGTGTACGTGAAGACCGCAATCAATCAATTCGTCGCCGTTCTCAAGCTCTGGGTCTCTCATATAGCACATTGTGGCGTATTTTGACGAGAGATTTTGGTTTGAAGGCATAAAAAAACAGCTTGTTCAACAATTGAAGCCGGTTGACCTTCCTTTGCGTCATCGATTTGGTTTATCGGCGTTGGAACAGCTCCAAATTGATCCGTTTGTTTTATCGAAAAATAGTGTTCAGTGATAAAGTTCATTTTTGGCTGAATGGATACATCAACAAACAAAATTATCGTATTAGGGCTGATGAACAGCCAGAAGAGGTTCAATAGCTTCCAATGCATCCTGAAAAATGCACTGTTTGGTGCGGTTTATGGGTAGGTGGCATCATCGGCCCGTATTTCTTTAAAAATGCAAAAGTGGTTGAAGCCATATAAGCTAGGCTATTATCGAACCATTTTGTTAGATGAACTCCACTTTGATTTATTGTTGCGAATTTACAATGCCCTTGTTTATTCTTCTTCATTTGTTTTTTTAAAGGTATATTGTTTTCGCGGATTATTCCATTGCCACTATATCCGCGTGACTTCAAATATTCCAAAAGACGTAAGCCAGTGAATAGGTTCCTATTAAGCACGTTAAACGTTAAAATCGAGCCAAAACACATCAATTCTAGTTCCACCAAACAAATTTTTTATTACCCGACCTATTTCGAACATTAGTATGGTCATTAACGAGGTATCAGTTGCAATGATTTGTATAACAAAATAAATTCTAGATAACAATAGGTACAATACATAAATAGAAATGTTATCTGTCGGAAAACAGGGACATAGGCAATTAAAATAAAAAAAAAATAAAACCGCAATGATTAGTTATGCGCATTTTGAGAGAACAAGGAAAAAACTCTACATAATATGTGCACATATTATGTGCATGTCCCCATGTTGCCGTACTATGGCAACCGGCAAAGATACCGGTAAAATCCCCCTAAACAAAATTTTTAATCTCATATGGCACATTCAGGGTTGATTAGCTGATGAAGTAGTCTTGAATATTTTCTAAAAAATATTTTGGGGAAAAATAACGGAACTTTGAACTCTACCTTACTTTTTCATTTAGTCATTTTCAAATTTTTTCACATGTTTTGTTATTTTTTCTTAATTTTGCAATCTCTAGCCAAGTTGTTCTAGTAGGTTACGAGGAATAAAAAATTGTGTCCTACTTCTTTTATTGTTGGCGGATGCTGAAGGGTGGGAAAGGTACAAAAGGAAGGAAAATGGGTTCCTCATAAACAGTCCGAAGAAAATAAAAACCGAAGCGTTGACATCTGCATGAATTTGCTTTCTCGGTACAAAAGGAAGAATTGTTTGCACAAAACCATTACGGGTGATGAAAAGTGGATTTTGTACGACGATCAAAGGTGCAAAAATTAATATTCAGGCCAAGAAAGAATTACTGTGTGCTCCGTGGGATTGAAAAGGAGTCATTTACTACGAGCTTCTGAAACCTGGTCAAATTTATTGTTACAGCTGAACGTTACCAGGCTCAATTGATCAAATTAAGTGATGCTCTGGAGAAAAAAGACAAAATGGAGATTTATGTCGTCAGCCGAAAATATACAATTTGCATCGCTCTTCTTACTTCCAATTCCAATTTCATTCAGCGAATTTCATAGTCGTTTTATTGTCATCTTAGGTGTTCCAAAATAATAATCAATTTTAGCTTTACGTATGAAATAGGTTACTTTGTTGTGAGCAAAACGGTAGCGGCTTAGTGAAATTTGGGCTGGAGACTTTTTATATTTGGCAAAGCATCTCTCACGAGCGTTGATAGCATTGACTATTTTCATGTTTAGCTAGAGTACGATTGGGTTGCGATTTATAACTTTTTCAAAGCATAATAAAACATTGTTATAAAATGGTTAAATAACAAAACCTTGTCATTGGAGTCGATCATACAATTTAACGTATCCCAATTTAGCTCTTTGTCGTGATAAATAAACAAGGAAAGTAAGTATTTTTGAAACGTTTTTAATATTCGGTTGTTGTTCATTTTATAAATGATAATTTGATCCCATATATTGTTACCACGGGTTGCCTTAAAAGGAACAGAATATAAACTGGCAGAGAATAAAAAGTCCGAAAATTTATTAGGACTATTCATGCGATAATTATTATCGCCACATACAATAAAATGTGTCAATTTACTCGAAATTTTGTCAAAACTAACTGAAAGGTATCATCAGCCCGCACCAGAGAAGGATTGATTATAGCAAACAACAATTCCTAGTTTTGTTGATCTTGACAGTAAATCCGCCAATAAAAATTCCACTTTACCGCAAGTAAAACTGTCCACTGAAGTTATAGTTAAATTGACTTTATAATATAAAGCTACCCCTCCCCAACTATTTTTACATTTTGCACATAACCAAACAACGCGATTACCGGCAATGGCATCGAATAGATTTTTGCTTGCGCCAGCAAATTTTCGATGGAAAACCTTGGAACATTTACCCACACATGTTATTTTGGCACCAATCCCTCGATGATTTTCTCTTAGTCCCCAACTGAGTATTTTCTCAAGTCCCTTATTGTTGGCATCAATCTCCGGATGATTTTCTGTTAGACGTATCAGTTGCGAGTACTCTGGAATCTTTTCATAATTTTGTCATGAAGATAGCAAGGTCAAATTTCGCCTCAAATCTTTGTGAATCGTATTTAATTTGATTTTCGCAATTCAACTGAATATTTTCCTGTATTGTTGGCACCAATCTCCCGATGATTTTCTATTACACCTATAAGGCCGCAAAACTTCGTAAATCTTATTTAATTTGATTTATTCATTTCAACTGAGTATTTTTTGAAGTCCTGTATATGTCTGTGAACCGCCAAATTTTCGAATCTCGGTATTACTGGCTGAGGCGAACTCTAGGATCTAGGTTACGAAAGATGGAGGAGTCAACGTTATTTTATGGACATTGCGGGAGAAAAGCCAGGTCCCGTAGCAATTTCTTTTTCCAGGCTTCTCCCATAGCTCGATCGCATATTTTTTAATACAAGACCTAGTATGTAATTCGAGTTCTGTTAGTGAGATCTTTAGTGGACTAGATAAACTCAATAAGTTGAAGTAGAAGTCAACGAATGCTTCTTTAATTTTCGGCTTTCGGTGATCAAGGGCATTCTTAATATCTCTACTTGATCGATCGCTTTGTCAGTAATGTTCCCGGGCGATTCCGTTTACTAAAATTCCGATATCGTGCACCAAAGCATCCACTGGGATCCCATGAGTTTCTGCCATTCTACTCTAAAGAAAAACTCAACTGCTATCCCATTTATTTATGTATCAAAATACATGTTCCATTTTTGAACATTTCCGGAGACAGGAGGTTATATCCGGCCGGAGATGTATACCATAAAACCGTGGCGATGGAAACGCTGTGGAATTTTGAGGCGGAAACGAATAGTTTATATTGAGTTGACAAACATTACAAAGCCGTGCAATATTCACGTTTGCACCATCCAGAGGTGGATCTATAATCTAATTTATGCTGTGAAACGGTTATTGGTATTTTATGTGCGGTTTCCAGTTATCGATGGTAATTGAGACCTTGTAGATGACATTTGGTATTATTAGGTAATGATGATCAAGACAGTGGCATCGGAAATGAAACTGGTTTATATAAATAAATGTGAGTACGCTGTATTTAATTGAGGAATTTGAGCTGCGTTGGAAAATAATGTGGCATAATTAGATTTAAATTGCGGAGGGGTAATCTCCTTTAATGGCGAACTCTCATTTGAACCAGTTTCACTAAATTGCACATGTTTGAAGCTCCGTGCGCCCTGAGCACTTTATCTTGTTAGCGAGGATTGGAGCGGGTTCTCTAAACCATCGCTAGTTTGTTCATCATCTGGATATTGCTCGTCTTGATACTCCTCAATATGAAAAGCATTCAAGGTTTCTAGAATTCTTGAAGTTGGACACGTTGTAATCGAGAAGCTGAACGGCGGCTGATTTTAAGTTTGCCTCTATAGTTGCATGCAGATTCATACAAATTAATATCTCTTAAAGGAACGCTCGATTAGGAGCGCGAACTGGTAATAATGCCGGATGGTTACATTATGTAAAGAAATTTTTATTGATTTTCCCAAATGTTGTCTTCAAAACAGCTGCTTCTGATTTAAGTTGTTTTTACTTTGAAACGCACGGTTGGTCGAAAATGTTCTTGATTAAAATGTTTGGTTAACAAAACGATGATTAATGAAGTAGACCGTATCGAGCAAATAGCAATGGCGACGATTTGAATACGATATTTATTTGATTTTTTATTCGTCAATTCGATCAATACTGCCATTTTCGCCATATAGGAAATCTACTCCGAGCCGTGTTAAGTTATTTTAACAGAATTTTAATTTACTATTTAAAACAAATTTTTAAAGCGTGTGAAAACGATTAGGCTTTTATTAAAATCATTTGACATTCCAACACGAACTGTTATTATAATTCAGAACTTTAGCATTTTTGTTTTTAAATTATAAAAAAGAATTGATTTAAGAGAATATTTTACCTATTTTAATGATACATTATGTACATTGTGTATTGTATAGTACACCATATTGCCATTTGTATGTGTCGTGGGTAAATTATCGACAAGACACGTTCTGTTTTTTACTTTTAAATAAAGGAACATCAACAAATCAGAATAAATAACAAACTAAAAAAATTAAATAACGTCATAGCGCTCCCCACATTGCGCAATTTGGTATAGCAGAAAAATAAAACAAACATAAAAATCCTGAATCATGAAATATTTATTTTCATCTATCTAGCAAATAGGCAATAGAATAAGAGAATAAAAGGATGGAGATTTGTTAGAGATTTGCTTGGGTATTTGAAAAATTGGTATAACACAATGGTGTGTGATATATGTATGTATGTGTATATGTATAAGGAGGACAACATATACATACATGTTAAAATTGAATATGGAACGTGAAGTGTCATATTGTCATTTATAAAATAAATGCTGGATTATATTTTGTTCAGGATTACCTTCATTTATATTTCGATTAGAGTAGGAATAATATATGATTGTAGCGGGCATGCATATACTGAATAACAAAAATATGTCAATTATTTTATTTATGTTATAGAATATATAGGATTGTCTGGATTAGTGGAAACCAAATTTGGTCAATATTGGTGCAAAAAAAGTTAGTTAAAAATAAATTTGCAAAAATTCAGTTTGTATTCATGTTCAAGAGTATTTTCACTTACCTACAAAGCCTGGTTGATCCAGCAATCAAACTTGTTAAAGTAATTCTGATAGTGTCTGACTGCAAATTATAATCACTCAATGTTCCCTCTATATAATGATGCAACCTTGAAATATTTACCCCCAGTGCAACAGAAAACTTTTAGCTGTTTTTTTGTTTAAGACATGGATCACTTTACAAGTTTGACTGATGTAAAATCAGAAGGCGATTATTCGAGACCATAATACTCATTTCCAAATTCTCTACCAATCAAATCACTATAAATGATATAAGCCCGACTTATTTCATACTTTAGTTGAATAATTCTAACTTTAAGGAAAAATATACTACCATGGTCTTTTTTCTAATATGTACTATGGTATTTTTTCCGATGTTATGTCTCAAGCTTTAAACGCGATTTAGTAAAACTTACCCACCTTGGTTTGATAACAGCCTGATAAATTTGCGCAACCGAAGAATAAGGCTTCCTATGGACTTAGGGAAAATGATTGCGCACATAACAAGTCAATTTTTATAATTCTTTGGGACCAATTTAAGTCTGAATTTGAGGCTAAATACTGCCATAGTAGATTAAATCGATGGAAGCCAAAATTAAAAATGACCCTAAACAGTTTTGAAAATTTGTGAACGACAAACAGACTTGCAGACTTTTTTCAAACAGTGCATACAACTTGTGGTATTCCAATTGATAATAATCCCTCATTTAGTAATAACGGAGGATGAGATTATCAAGGCTCTTATAGATTTTAAGGATGGATGCGGACCTGATGCATACCCTCATCTATTCTTAAATCGGTAGTATCTTGCATAACTACTCTATTATGTTAACTGTTCAATCAATCTTTGGCGAGTGGATATTTCCCAGCTGCCTGGAAAATCGCACACATTGTTCCAATTTATAAAACAGATGATTGCTCTGATCAAACTATTGGAGTATTTCAATTTTGTCTACAATACCAAAACTTTTTGAATTAATAGTAACTAATCATTTGCCATTTTATACAAAAAAATCATCTCAACTTTCCAGCATGGTTTCACTAGTGGTAGATCAACATCCACCAACCTTCTGCAGTTTGCAAAGTTCGTTATTGAATCCGTAGAGTCTCAGGACAGGAAACAGTTTGTTATATTGAATCACTCGTCAAGCCTCCCGCTTGGGTACTAATATCTTTCTTTTATCTTTTGTTTGTGAAAGATATCACCGATATATTTAAATTTTTTAATGTTCTATTGTTTGCTGACGATTTGAAGATTTGTATGCGAACTCGGTCTTTGGTTGATGATGCTATACGACAGTCTGAAATAAATAGTTTATCTAGATGGTCTGCTTATATGTTGTTTGTTAATATAAGCAAATGCAGTGTCATTTCATTCTATAGGACTTTTAACCCTATAATTTCTAGCTATTGTTTTGACGGCAATCAACTTAGCAGAGTAAGTTCAATAACGGATTTGGGAGCTATATTGATAACATAATACGTAAATCCAATTCTATGTTAGGCTTCATTATTCGAATGACAAAGGAGTTTCGTGATATATTCTCATGTGTAAGTCTATTTGTCTCTTTGGTTAGATCACATCTTGTGTATGTTGTGGTTGTATGGTATCCCCACCATGCAGTACACATCGATAGGTTGGAGTCAGTTCAGAGGCGATTTATCATTTATACTTTAAGAAAACTTGCGTTTCTCTCTAATCGTAGTCAGCCTAGGTGGAAACAGATATGTGACCTGCCTTCTTATGTTTTTAGGTGTCATGATCTTCGTAAGACACTTTAGAAAAACGTCGTAAAATTGCCGCGGCTATGTTTGAGAGTGATTCTTTTCTCAGGTTGTTTCAAATTTAGAAACATATATTTAACATTAGTACATATTGGTATACAGGGTGAGGAAAAAGTATGGAAACCCCTAAAAATCTCGCGGAGTTCGGCAAAAAAAAAAATGAATGAGGTTTATTCTTAGATAATTTTCAACAACGAATTTAATGGTGAACTTGGTTGTGACCTTGACCTTCATCTTCAAGGTCATTTGTAAGTCAAGGTCATTTTTTTAAATTAGAACCCCTATTTTTGATGACAGAATCGAAAAGGGCGATCAATTGTACGTCCGAATATGTATTTTACATGCACTCCCAAGGTCATCTGATGGAATTTACATTGCGAGGAAAAAGTATGGAAACCCCTAAAAATCTCGCGGATTATGTCAAAAAAAATGAGCAAGGTTGACTCCTAGGTAATTTTCAACAAGGAGTTTAATGGTGAGCTTGGTTGTGACCTTGGCCGTCATCTTCTAGGTCATTTTGAGGTTAAGGTCATTTTTTTATAGGGAAACTCCTGTTTTTGACATCGGATTCGAAAAGAACAATCAATTGTACCTTCGAATATGTATTTTCCAAAACCTCCCAAGGTCACCTGACGGAATAATGATTTGCTATGAAAATTTGGAAAAAAATTAAAAAAAATCGTAAATACAGAACATTGTAAATTGTAATAATGCTTGTGTTGCTTTGAAAATTATAAAAAAACAAAAATATTTAATTTTAAAATGAAGAATCAATTTTTTTAATTTTTTTTTTTTTTTAATTTTCATAGTAAATCATTATTCCTTCAGGTGACCTTGGGAGGTCATGGGAAATACATATTCGGAGGTACAATTGAAAGTTCTTTTCGAATCCGATGTCAAAAACTGGAGTTTCCCTATAACAAAATGACCTTGAAGATGACGGTCAAGGTCACAACCAAGCTCACCATTAAATTTCTTGTTGAAAATTACCTCAGAATAAACTTTGCTCATTTTTTTTTGTTGACATACTTCGCGAGATATTTAGGGGTTTCCATACTTTTGCCTCGCAATGTAAATTCCTTCAGATGACCTTGAGATGTCATGGAAAATACGGACGTCGATTGATCGCTCTTTTCGATTCTGTCATCAAAAATAGGGGTTTTCATTTAAAAAAATGACCTTGACCTACAAATGACCTTGAAGATGAAGATCAAGGTCACAACCAAGTTCACCATTAAATTCCTTGTTGAAAATTACCTAAGAATAAATCTTACTCATTTTTTTTGGCCGAACTCCGTGAGATTTTTAGGGGTTTCCATACTTTTTCCTCACCCTGTATGTACTATGTATTTAGTATTAACAATATGTAGTATACAAATTTATTAGTACTTTTTATTAGTTATTTTTTAAATGGCCAAATTTATTAATTTAAATTTAATAATACATATATAATTTTTATTTGTGTACTAAAAATCGTAAGTGCTAAAATTACTTATTTTAATTCGTACTAATTTTTGCATGTTAATGTAAGATGATCTAAGATTTTTCTAGCGCATCTAGACCAAAAAACCAAACGTAAGCAATGTAGAACCCATAACGCGGAACAATACATGTACTCAATGTTTTGAGTCAGTACTGCTGGAAGTAGCTTTTTTTGCAGATATATCTAATTCAGATAAAAAACATATTTCTTTTTTTAGTACATATGTTATTTAGTACAAAGCGAAATTTTGTATTTTTGTAAAACAACATTTCCATAATGTCAAAATATCCCAATAGAACTCGATGTGTCGTAATAATACGGCAGTCCATTGTAGAAAAACTAGTCAATGATACCAATAATAACCAATAAGCTAATCTTCTCACCACAATTGTAACCAATCTTTTCACCGCATAATTTATATAGATACAGAGCACAATGACATAAGTTTCAAATTTGTTTTCCTTCCCGACATCATTTTCAACTTAAAATTTATAAAACGAAAATCCAAAGAAACGATTTACACATCTCGCCATATATACTGCCTGCCTGGAACATTTCAACAATGTTACAATATTCGGATGTTATCAAATTCGTTTGTGGTGGCATTATTTGGCCAGTTTAAATAAGGATCTTAATGTAATTGAATGAATTATCCAAAAAGATATCATTATATCCTATGGGGACAATATTACGTTCATTTTCAAATACAATTCGCAATAAACAATTGAAGGAAGAGTGATGCGAACATCTTAAAAAATGCAGGAAATTAACTGCTGGCTAATTTAATGAAGTTAGTCGTAGGTTTCTGGATGTCTGTGTAAAGCACTGACATTAACCAAAGATTATATTATAATAAGATGACTCCTTTTAAGCAGAAATTTACAGTTTTACATTAAACGGAAAGTTTAATAATTTTGAAGTTAATATTTCTGCAAATTGGTGAATTAAATTCAGTGTCGAACTGATGTGCTTATGATTATGAAAAAATGAATCTTCTCATCAGCCCGCGGCGACTCGAGTGATTGTACCACAATTTACATTATATATGTGCTTATACCATACAGAATATACGATATGTTTTTGTAT
The DNA here is from genome assembly GCA_963556165.1 of Tipula helvola. Classification (NCBI taxonomy): domain Eukaryota; kingdom Metazoa; phylum Arthropoda; class Insecta; order Diptera; family Tipulidae; genus Tipula; species Tipula helvola. Next base: position 136,367,812 of record OY744483.1, read on the forward strand.
GTCTAAGAATCTAACTTCATTTATTGCTAATTTCTAATTCTATTGTTAGTATTATTTATTATTTTAACTTAATAGATGGAGAGTATCCTCTTGTTGAGATGTTTGTTGTTTCCGGTTGTCTGAAGAGTGTTGTTTTTGGATTACAGAATTAGCCATCTCAAACTTATTTGAGATTCACCTATCTTGTAAGATTAGGCTCTGATGTATTGTCGACCGCCTGTCGTTTTTCCTCGGTTTACTTCTTGGTACTTTGCCATTTGTTGTCATCTGTTTTGTTTTGTTGATCCTGTGTTTTTGTTGTCTTATTACTTCTTTAATTGTTATTTTGTTTTGTTATTATGTTACTTTTTGGGTTGCTATTATGCTATAGTTTTAATATTTTGTTTACATTTGATTATTTTGTTTGTTTTATGCGTTTGTTTTATGCGTTTGTTTGATATTAAATATTTTTGTTTTGTTATGTTGTTCTTTTGACTGTTATTATGCTGCGGTTTGTTATTATATTCAAATTTCTTTAGTTAATTCGTTCTATGTGTTCTTATTTTTGGATTAGATGATCATCACCATTTGTTTTGCCTTGTACTTCTTTTATGGCCGTGTTGTGGGTGTTTTGCCAGAGGACATCTTCTTCCATGTTGGGTTTTGGTTTTGAAATTGATTTTCCGATTGTTCCCGTTTTGTTATTATTTTTACTTTTTAGGTTTTCATTATGTTTTAGTTTTACTGTTTTGATTACATTTGTTTATTAGTTTCGTTCCATTCTGTATTATTTACTGCTCTGGCGCCCGCTATCCATCTGGCTGATGTTTTGAGTTGTGGTGTGACTGTGTTGTTATTTACAACTTCCGGAGTGCCTTGATCATCTCTCTCGTAGTTGTGAGCCCTCATGAGGTGGCGAATATACTTATGCTGTATTGTCATCTGTTTCGTTTAAGTGTATGAAAAGGTCCTGTATTCCATCTCCTGCTTGCTTCTTTCTTTTTGAATTCTTCCCTCTAGTAGTCTCCATTCTTTGTTTATTATGTTATATTATGTTAGTCTGTGCTAGTATATATTTTTATTCTTAAGTATACATATCGTATGATGTAAAATTATAAAAAGGTTTTTTTGCTCTAAATCTTAGTTATCTTATTTTGGTTTTTACGTAAAGAAATTTAAATGACCTAAAATCTAAGCTTGTTCAAAAATTATTTTCTTATTTATTTAAATTTTGAGAACATTTTCAAGAATTTGTTTTATAATGTATTAAAATTAAGATTGTTACTGATTCTATGATTATTGATTTTGCTATTGGTTTTTGTTTATATTCTATTAGCTTTCTATTGACTTATCGTAATTTTAATATGTTCTAGTTTTTTGGGGTTAGTTAGAATTTTGATTTGTTTTTGTGGGCCGAATTAGACTTGTTTTCTCATGTTTGTTAGTTATTTTATGACATGAGGAAAAAAGGTGTTTTATGGGAAGCTAATATTTACCCTATTCCTGTTTCTGGTATTGTTGGATTGATTTTGGATTGGGTTGTATTGTTTTGGGTAATGCTGTGCGTCGAGCTGGCGACGGCTTGTGCACTTTTAATTTGCGTTGATCTGGCAACGGCTTGATTTTGCGTTGGTCTGGCAACGGCTTGATTTTGCGTTGGTCTGGCAACGGCTTGATTTTGCGTTGGTCTGGCAACGGCTTGTATATTTTTAATTTGCGTTGGGCTGGCAACGGCTTGTATATTTTTAATTTGCGTTGGGCTGGCAACGGCTTGTATATTTTTAATTTGCGTTGGGCTGGCAACGGCTTGTATATTTTTAATTTGCGTTGGGCTGGCAACGGCTTGTATATTTTTAATTTGCGTTGATTGTTTTTTGTTGCTTGTTGTTTGTATGATTGTGGTTATTTCTTGTGCTTGTTTGCTTGTAGGTTCTGTGTGGTTTTTGAATATGTTCTTGTAAGTTATTGGACCCGCTCGGGCTTGGCCTACTGTTCCAACTGGGCGAGTCCCTGCTCGTTTCCCGGTTGTTGTTCATGTGTGTATTGTTCCTCATCGTGTAGTTGCGGCTGCGCTGAGATCAAGTTGATTCTCATGTTCGCGAATTTCTCTTCGATACTTCCATTCCCCGTCTGTGGTTTACTTTGTGTGTTTTGGCTGAAGTTTTGGTTTCCTCTTAACTTACTCCTGCATTCGTCAAATGTATGACCAACTGTGGTTTTGCAGAATGAACAGTATTTTGTTGGCCTGTTCACTGTGTATTCTTGGTTTGGAGGTCTTCTGTAGTTACTATATGTGGGTCTGGACTGGTGGTCTGTTGCGTGATTGTTTTGTTGTGCTTGGTAGTTATCTCTATATCCTTGGAAGTTTGGTTGCCTGAACATTTGTGTTTGTCGTGAATTGTTCAGTGTGTTATTTATTCCTATCCTATTTGTGTTCGTGTATAAGTTGCTTAATTGTGTTGGGTTCATGCTGTACCCTGTGTTATATTGGTTCTCTGGTTGTCGTCTGTTTGTTTGGAACGGTGGCCTACTTTGCGACCAAATTCTCGACCTGCATACGTCGTATGTGTGATTCGGCCTTTGGCAATAGTTGCATATTACCGGGTTACTTTGCCGTATATTTCTGTTCGGTATATTCTGATAATTTACTTGTGGTTTCTTTTCTAGCGTAAACTCCCCGTTTGTTATTTCTAGCATCCTCTCTATATCCTCTGTTTGTTCTACTATACTGTCCACATCTTCCGCTTTTATTGTTGTTACTTTTTCTTTTAGTATTGTGTTGTTTAGTCCCCTTTTGAATGATTGTACTGCTGTGTTCCCCAAGTGTTGCGAGTATGCCTGGTCTATTGATTCTAACTTGTATTTTGTTCTGTATCCATTTTTGTAATTTTCCAATGCTTCGATCACGCGTTGACCGAAGTTTCTTACAGACTCTCCATACGCTTGTCTTACCTCTGTGAACTTCCTTTCAAGTTCGCTCAAAGTCCACACTTTTGTATACATATTATTTAGGGTTGACCTTAGTGTTTCATAGTCGTCTATATCTCTGGTTGCTATCCTTGTATACGCATTGCCTGTCAGTCTGAATTTAATTAGTTGTCCAAATATTTTCTTCTCTTCTTCTGTTGTTAGTGTGCTGTACGCGCTGTCTGCTAACCCTAAGAATCGTTTAAGGTTGACCGTCACGTCACCACTTCCTTCGCCGCTGAATTCTGGTACTAAGCTGGTTATACTTTGCTGAATTTCCCGTGTATTTGCCATCTTTACTGTTTCGTTGTCGTTCTGTGTGATGATTCGTTGGGGTACTGTTACTAGTTTTTGTGGTGTTTGGGATTGTATTCCTTCTGTGTCCTTAGCTGCTTGTGGTTGTACTTTCTGGTTCGGTAATACTGGATTTCGCTTACTTTCTTTCTTGTCTTTGTTTTCTTCCTGTGGTTCAGTTATTGGTTGATGTAGTTTTTCGGGTTGTAAAACTTCCGTGTTGTCAATTTCTTCAGGTGGTACTTTTTGATTTGATGGTTCTTGAATTTGTTTGTCTTTTTTGTCTGTTTCTCTTGCTGCTTCGCCGATTTGTCGAGTTTTTTCTGTGTTTGATGTTGCTGCTTCTACTGTGTCTTCAATTTGTGGTGCAGGTTTCTCTGCTGGTTGTGCTTGTTCGTTCTCTGTTTTCTTCTCTAATTGTGGTGGTGTAACTGCTGCTTCTACTTTTCGGGGTTGTTTGTTATCTTCTTTGTCAGGTTGTTGTTGTCCTTCTACTTTCAATTTTGTGGGTTTTCCTGTTGTCTGTGTTGCTTCGTTAGAATTTTGCGTGGCTTCTGTTCCAGTTTCTTTTCTTTTGGGTTTGGGTTTAGTGTCTTTTATTGGTTCCTTTTCTGCTTCGCTGTTATCCGGTTGTGGTTCTGAGTCGCTGTTACTGTTACTCCGTTGGTTGTGGTTCTGAGTCGCTGTTACTGTTACTCCGTTGGAAACGGGTGCGGTCGTCCCTAATTAATGATGGTAATCTTGGATTTGGTCTGGTTTGTATCGGTGAACGTGGTGTCTTCTGCGATTTTTGCTCAAATGGTGATTTATCTTTGTTGTTCATATATTTTGGATAGTACTCGTTTGTTCACGATAAACTTGATATTGTGTGTTTCAACTTTCTTGTATTCTGGAAAGTTGGGATTTATTGCAACCCTATGCTAAGCTCACTGTGATACCTTCATCATGAGTTTAACAGCCTTATTATTATGTTCGCTCGTTGCGAATAGCTAAATTTATTAAATATTTTAGCGTGTGCTTTAAATTAATGTTAAAGCAAAAATTTTTCTTAATTAACTAACGCGGATGTCCTACGGAAACTTTACCTACAGCGCCATTAATGTTGTAAAGAATGTTTTTTGATTATATATCTATTTGTGTAATTAATGTTGGGGATTTTGTGTTCTATAAGTTAATGTCATATTAATTGAATGTTATGTCCGTCTGGTTTGCTATCCGTGGTGGATATGTTAAAGGGTTTCTATCAAGATTGTTGATTATAATTTACGTTGATTGTTTAGGTTCAATTTGCGTATTGGTTGACGATATTTATATTAGGTATGAGTTGTTGTTGTTTATGTCAAGTTGGGTTGTAGTTGGCTTACCGCTGGTGGGGGCCAATTCTGTATTTTAGTATTTCGATAGGTAATTTTCTAAATAACGAGTAGTTGATAACTTACCTCTGGTGGGAGTTATCTCTGTAATGTCGGGTCCTAACTGGTATGCCTAGCTGTGAGTCGTGCGATAAAGCACAGTGTTAGTATATTAATCGGATACTTCAGAGGACAAGGTAGTCACTGGGAAAACGTATGCTTAACACGTATTGGTTTCCCTCTCCGTTACTAAACGGAGATTCGGTGCTACAATGTCTTAAAGCCTTATGAAGAATTGTTAGTAGGCTGTGTGAGAAGTTAATACTTACTAAAAGTTCTGCTTTAAATAGGTCTGCTAAATTCGAATTACCGATGATCTGCTACAACTGCGATTGATGATCTCTTGATGTATGGTACAATTAATAGATAGATTCAGAATCCAAGTTTTATTCAATTGATATATTTCGGTAGGAACTTCTTTTTTTAATTACACAATTACAGTTTCACAATTTTTTTTACTATACTTATTTTTTTTATGGATTTGCTTTAAAATCTAATTTTCGGTAGCGCACGGATTTATGTATTATGTTTGAGTTTAATTTGAAAGTTTTTATTTTATTAAGCAGCGATACTTTTCTTTTAATGATTGACTAAAAAACGTGTATACGTTCGCGCTTCGATCGATGGACTGATCTTTTACTTAGAATTTTTTTAGTTTATATACATAAAGATTCCCTCGCTAATTACCAACAATTTTATTTTCTTTTATTTTTTTTTTTTTTTAGCTTCTCATATTAAATTTTTATTTTCAATTTTTTTTAAATAAAAGCGAGACGATACATCCGTTAAAAAAAATATTTTTTTTTTTAGAAATTGCTTGATCGGTAATTTAATTCAGCTTGTGTGACTCTCATGTTTCATTATTTTATTTTTTTATAATTTTGATAAAAAAAATGCTTAGCTTACATTTTTCGCGTGTGAATATTTTTTCGCCTAAACGTCTACTGCTAAGATTTTTTATTATTGCTTTTGAACTAAAGATGTCACCAAAAATTATTTATTTGCTTAAATGTCGATCAAGTCCAAATTAAATGTATTACTTAAAAAAAATTAATCTGTATGAACGCAACATTGTATGTATGCGATATTATATTTGTTCTTATCTTTTAATTGAGAAAAAAAAATGTTATTGTAGCGCGCGCGTGTATATTATTTTGTTTTCGCGTTATCTTTATGTATATAGTTTTCTTTTTTAAATAGGTCAATTTTGCTTTATGTTTACTATTTTTTGTTTGTTGTTGCTGGGGATTCCTATATGGAATGTGTATTGTAATCTAATACGTTAGTTCTGTGTATTTATATGAAAAATGTGTACGTCTTATGTATTTTGTTTTAGAATTACGTATTTAGATCTTGCAAATGGGGCAAGGTTATACAACAATATGTACTGTGCAGGTTGGATTAGCGAATTATATTAATACAGCCAAATTCTCTTTCAAATTTTTCTTCGTCACATTCACACAGCTCTATTCCTGTGTAAGTAAATTTTAACAATTAAAATTTTTTTTACTCTAATTTTGAAATAATTATTTAATGCGTGTAATCACCACAATGTGCAATTTGTGGTCATTACACGAATTAAATAATTTATTCAAAATTAGAGTAAAAAAAATTGTTAATTTTTTGTTTACTGTACAGAAATATTTCATTTTTTAGTATGTGTTTATTTCTTATTCGAAACATGTATTTTTCTATTTCTTCATTATACATGCGTTTATGTTTAAAACCAACACAAACATACCAGGTGACCCATTTTAAAAGAACCACTCAAATAACTCCCAGGATAAGGAATAAATCAAAAAAAGGGGTAGATACAAAAGTTGCATAATTTTTAGGTGGAAATCAAATGATGGTCAAGTTTCATTTCAAGGTCAAGTCGGTTTTTTAAATGTGAACACCTATTTTTGACTCTGGATTCTGAAAGCGCGTGAAATTCGACGCTCAGCCATACAGTGCTTTCAGAATCCAGAGTCAAAATAGGTGTTTCCATTTTTAAAAAACCCGATTTGACCTTGAAGTGACTCTGAAATTTGACTTCAAGGTCAAATTCAATCGCTTCATTTGATTTTCCCCTAAAAATGGTCTAACTTTTGTATTTACACTTTTTTTATTTAAGCCTTCCACCTTCAGTGATTCTTTTAAAATGGGTCACCCTGTATTATTTTTTTATGTATTTTCATTGTATTTAAAATTCAAAGTAAGGTTTTTATTTCAGATTTTTTTGTGTATTTTAAATAATTCTTAGATTGACAATCACAGATTGTCCAATAAAAACAAAAAAAAAAAATAGTAGTGGTTTTGACTGCCATTTTAATTAACCCAATTACTTTTATAAATAAATAATTAAGAATAAACTCAAAAATTCAATATTTGGTTAGGAAACCCTTTTGCTTTAAGCCTACACATCATCTCCCACCTTTTCTATTTGTAAAAGAGGCATTTTGGGCTGGCGTTGTATTCTTAAATCCTCCTGAATTTGGGTTCATAAAAATTCTCTGTTTGTCGGTTTCCTTAGTTAGGTTTCTCACTAAGGGGTTCTTGTTCCCGTTCATGCTTTAGATTATATTTGGTGTGTTGATAATGTTACCGTAGCCCCGTACAATCGAGTATTTCGATATATCATAATTCCATTGATTTAGACGGTAGGCCAACTCGCCGAGAAGTGAAGCATCTCCAAACCATTACTGATGCACTGCTATAATTCATTGTTTTGTTTTTGGCATACCGAGGGTTAAGCTCTTGTTTTGGGGGTTATCTTACGTACCTCCAACCACGTTTGATTTTCTCTCATCCCTCCAAATTATTAAATTACAAAATGCCCTAGGTTTGATTAAATGCTCTTTAGCAAAAAGCAATGCTTTTGGCTATGTTCCGGTTGCTTAATTGTGATTTTCTGTTTGTTTTATTGCTTTTAGGCTTAATTATAATGGCACCACTATATATCCGTAGTCAAGGTACATTCATTTATTTGCAGTACTATAAAAGAAGAATAAATTCGCCCAGGCTTAGGTTTTATTCTTGACTACTAACTGATACATTTTGTGAAGCAATACAGTTTTTTCTTAAAACCATAAGTAAGACGTTTATTAATTAAGCAAACTATTGGAACAACAAAATGAACAATATAAATTATGGGATACAAATTCTAACTCGTGTTCAATAAATTATGTCTCAAGTGTATAGTTAAAGCGAACACTTTATTACAAAACTACTTATTATTTGGTTATTCGATTGGGCAAGTTTCAATTTTCGATCTGTGCACAGCCTTTCAATACAAAGTACATGGTGAAGATTATGGTGAAATAGCTAAAATTTTTTAGAAACAATACAAGATTCTATAAGTATTCGTAGTTTGCTTCGCCCTTCATGTCACTTCTTATCTGTTAGTTAATCAATTAATTATTTCTAAAGGAAGAGGATGTCGAAAGTTTAATCTGACTTATAATGCTGACCTGGATTGTACTCTGAACGTTACTTTTATGGGATTATTTTAATGCATTCTGGATCACAGCTAAATATCCTGGAATCACATAAAATAAACCGATTTAAAAAAGTCTTCGAAATACATTGCAAATTTTGATAAAGGGAAAAGAGCTTTTGAAAAAATCATCAGCTTCGCTATTTGAGTAAATTTAAATTTTAACGTAAAAAATTTACTATAGACTATTAGTTTGATTTATAATTTTGAAGGAAATTCAGACACTCATATATGTAGGTTTTAACAAATTTTCCAGAAGTTACAAGATTATTGTACTTTTTCAGACAATTTCAAAATTTCGAACTAATTTGATAAAAATTCCAAGTCTTACTCACTCGTTTCAAAAAATCCAATTTTACGATTTCCCTAATTCGCAGGACAAACTGATTTAACAACAGATTACAATTTTCAAATTTCTTTTGATTCAAAATGTTAGAAGATCTGTTTGTGAAGAATTGTGAAGCTTGGATAACAGAAATATTTTATATGTGTTTTTAAGCTTATGGGAATCAGATCGCTTTTAAACAAGCATTCTTTCTTAGCTTGTTTAAAAGCGATCTGGTTCACATAAATTCAAAAACATACATAGGTACGAAATATGTCTATTAAAAAAGCTTTAATCAGTAGTAATGACAACTAACGGCAAAAAACTTTAACATGATCTATTTAATGAGCATCCGGTAATTTGTTAATGGAAATCCTCTTTTGATGAATAATCCAAAAATAAAAATAATCGTTTCCACAACGAAAAATTAATTTGCACAGAATTAGAAAGCGGTTCTTTATTTGAAATCGTAGAATAAAAATTTGCTGAAACTCTTTATTTCTTAGAAAATTTTGCGTTTTGAGATTCACGGCTTACACGGGAATAAAGAATCGACCTTATCCCGTGAATCTCAGAGCAAAATTTTATATGAAACGCATGAAAATCAACTTGTAACTCGGTATGGTAAAAGTACCCTAGGTTTATTTTTATATTTTTCTCTAATGGTACGGTCTCTATTACATTATTTTGTTTGATGCAACCCACAAAAAGAAGTCAGTTTTGATTTGAAACAATATTTTAATTATGTATTTTGAAGTTAATATTTTGAAAATTATAAGAGAATTAAATCTAGTTTCGAGTTGATAGGCTCCAGAGCTATATTATCCGATTTAGTAAACATGAAGTCATATGAAAAAAAACAGCGACTCCCGAAAATCTACAGTGACGGTAGTTGAGTGGAGTTGATGGGGAAGGGGCAGGCAGTATTTGAAAAATTGAGAATTTAACATCTTTGCCCTCTTTTGCGAAGGACAGATCAGAGTAGCCCAGTTGCAACTCCATTTCGACTATCCTTTTTTTTAGCAAGAGGACTTCGACGTGATGATGGCCGAATTGGATTAACCCTGTCTTTGATTCGGTGCAGGGTCATCAACCGGCTCCGGAAATGCCAGTCTAAAACATTTCGGTCATAAAAGAAAGAAGTTTGGTCAAAAATTAGAAGGTCAATCAAAGAACTAAAAAAACATGCAAGTCAACATTTTTTTGACCGGAATTCTTATTAATATTTAAAGTTATATTCTAAATCCTTAGAGCTAGGTTTAGTAGACTTTAACCCCTCCTTAAAAAAGACATAACCCCAGGAAATAGTTTGGGGGTAATGTCCGAGGAGGCTATTCATGGCAATGCGGTCTGAGTTTTAAAATAAAATGGTCTCTTTTCTAGATTTAAAATACATATGAGTGGGTAAATTCCTATGCCGTGAGTTTGTCGCGACATTAGGTAATGCGATAAGGTTGTGTCAGGAAACTTTCCTATAGGCGATGTTATCGGGGACCCATACCGTAAAATTTCGGCTGTGAGTGTCGGTCTTGTGATTGTCGACCATGGGGTATCGCAGTAAATTTATGATATATTCCAATTATCTCAAAAAGCATTTCAGTGAAAGAAGAAACCAGCCAAACAGTATTTCAGACGAAATATACATATGTGATTGAAATACTTTTCAAGAAGGTTGTTCAGACCAAATACACAAAATGATTTTCAAACTGAGTTTTTCTGACCGGAAACCTGTGTTTTTACTGAAGTTCCTTCTTAAAAGGTGTTTTAGTCATAAAATTTGTATGTGAAATTTTATGAAACTCCTTTCATTTTTCGACTGAAACCTTTTTGGCCGGTTTCAAAAGTGACAACCACACTTTTTCATAACCAGAGCCCAATTGCAGAACGCAGATAAACATGAAATATCTTCTGTATTTTTATTAGGAGTGAAGAGTTTGATTGGCTGAGTCACGGAAATTTAAATCAAGCTCCGGCATCTTATTTTTTATTAAAGACTATGGAGCCTTATGCACTGCGATTAGGAAGGTCTATTGTATATCTCGGGGTACTATAATATAGCCACGTTCAACAAAGTTTCAATCATTGATAAACGCCATTAACTCATGCTTATTTATTGGACCACTGAATTGTAAAAGTATTGAGAAATGTATGCCTCCTAAAGACGATTGCATCACATGTAAACACATGTAAATAGAAAATGTTTGGATATCTTTTCCAGCTTGCAAAATCTGCAGCGCTGTATTGGACTTTCCCATTTCTTCTCTAGTCATTAAAGCTTCAATTGCCTGGTAGAGCAAGTGCGCTTTACGGGTACATGTCACTTTCTGATCAAGTATAACTCCCAGATATTTTACTTCAGTCGCCATTTGGAGAATTTTCCCAAGAAAGGCCTATTTTTCTTTGGGTTGTGAACAGGATGAAAATAATTTTGTTTGGATTAACCGTAAGGCCAGCCTCTGTACAGTAATCGTTTGCTAATCTAAGAGCACGAGAAATTAGAGTTTGTTATTCTAATGAGTATTTGATACATCACGAACAACTAAAATACACGTGGGAGGACTCCGTCTTGGCAACATCTTCTAGTTGCCGCAATCATGGTGGTTTTATCACAAAAGATACTGTTGCTAAGCATACCAGTTATCCATCCTGTGATGGACGACTCAATACCCCTTGCTTGGGATTATTTCTCAATTACTTCGAATTTGGTATTATCGAAGTACCTCTGTTCCAGACTGTGTCTTCGATTTTTGATCTCAGTTTATTTAGTTGTTTCTGTTGATTTCCCAGGCTGGTAAGCAAGTTGCCTTGATCTAGGGAGTACCTTTGGAGGGTATATTTAATTTGCAGTCCCAGGAGTTTCGCCGTAGTTTTAAGTATACATAAATGAGTTGAGGATAGTGGGCCCTAGAGGGGGAGGAGGGGGGATTTTCCAGATTTTTGGAACGTACTCCAAGCTGTAATTCGCTCTGTACAAGATAATCAGGTAGGGCAACAATATGTAGTTGCCTTGCTGTAAACATGCAGCAGGATATACACCAACCCCTCCTGGACATTTATAGGGGCCAAAGGAATTACCCACCGATCTTCCATGCCGCATTACTCAGCTCTTTATTTGGAAGCGCTATACGGCAGAATATTTCTTCGTTTGTTTCCGTATCTCAAATGCCGATCGCTTGAGCTGGTGTCTTCCGACCTTTGCTCTGAATCACCTGTAACTTTGAAAGTTGTCTCCATTTCCTTCAGCAAAGAGGAGAATTTTTTTTTCTCTTTGCCGAATTAACTGTATTTTAAGAGTATTAAGTGGTAACCATAGATAACTTATAAGTTTGAATTAAGAAAAATTAAGAATCCGGTAAATGTCATTTATGTGGATGCGCCCATGGAAAACTTAAATTAACTTAAAAATTTCAACGAAGCTTCGTCAAATTTTATCTGTCACTTAAAAAAACTTATGAATGCGAAATTTTCCGTCCAAACTTAAAAAAATTAAAACAAGACGTCAAAAACATTGTTTCCCCTTGTGCAAACGTGGAAATTTTCAATTTATCTTTTAAATTTTATATTCCCACTGAAGTCTTCTATTTTATTTTTAATTCGGCAACATTTGTGATACCGAACCTAAAAAAAGCACAAATTGATCGTACTAAAAACTAACATGCTATTTCTATAGACATACTATTTTCTACAAGTTACACGAAATTCTCATGGAATACCTCCAAAAATACTAATTACCCTAGCATAAAAATTATAAATACAAAAATCGCTGTCATTTACTTAAAGAATTTTTAATTTCTCTATGGCTGAAATGTCAAAAAAACTTTACAAAAATTGAATTCGTTAAAATTCTTAATTTTTCTTAAGTTTATAATTTCTCACTGGTTGGCCCTTAAAGCGTGATTTACACGTTCCAACAATGTTGGCCAACAAAAAATGAAGAGATTAGTATATCGCGAATTGCATTTGAAAGACAAGAACAAATATATAAACAAACAAAATTTTGTTGGAGTTTTTTTTTCTTTTTTTTAAACTTTGTTTCCATAAAAAAAATTGTTTGACCATAAAATATACTCGACCCGAGTATATTTTATGGAAACAAGAATAATAAAATGGCGATTTGTGAAATTTTTATAGCGCTTTATTTTTATTTTTTTAAAATTTTAATTCAAAATTAAAATTTACGTTCGAAAAATTTTCATTTTAGCCAAAAAAGTGATAATTTTGATAAATAAAGTAGTATCACCGCGGAATTCGTCAAAAATTACATCGTCTATTTTATACCGCCAAAAAATTATAGCATGTCCGATATTTTTGGTTTATTTTTATAAAAATTTTGTTTAAAAATTAAAAGTTTCGTTTGGAAAGTTTATATTTTAGCCGAAAAAGTCGTAATTTCGATAAATAAAGTAGAATCATCGCCCTATTCGTCAAAAATATTACATCGTCGATATAATACCGCCAAAAAATTATAGCATGCCCGACATTTTTGTTTTATACTTTTCTCTTTTTATCGTCTGAACATTTTTTCTATTGCGTGTAGCTCTAAGTCTCCAACAAAAAAAGTTGGAAAAACTTTGTTGGAACGTGTAACTCTTAAGTCTAACAAAAAACTTAAGCCTACATCGAATTCCTTTCTTGATTTTGGTTACTTTTCTGATTTTGATATTGAGAGGGGAATATTAAATGTTTATCATTAATTTTCATTAGTGTTTAAAAATGTTTAAAAATAAACTAATCCCTTCCAACATTCATCACTTGCTGCTTGACAAATATTTTTAACGTTCCATATTTTGTAAAAAAAAACTTAACTTAATCTGAAATGACTAAAATCAATCTAAAGCCAATTTTGGTATACATATTTCTGATTTCCTCGCAATCTCAAGTACTTTTGAATAAACAATAAATTCACAAATTACACAAATTCCATCCTCATATTATAATACAACCATTATGATAATCTACAATGTGAAATTTCTTTTTCACAATTAATGTCGAACAGCTTGTTTGGAAATGCGATAATTGAACATATTTCTTATCGCTTTGGAAATATTAATGTTTCTGTATTTTTCCACAAAACCTAACATTCAATTAGCGCGCAGTCTGACTGAAATTTATTAACAGTTAATGCGGGTTTATTATTCGAGTAAATAAACAATTTGCTTGTTCTATACAAAATTATGATTTATTATGAGAGTTTTCACTTTAAGACAATTAGCAAATCAAAAATGATGTTAATAACTTCATTGTAGTAATAAAACTGATCTTTTGTGGCTGATAACCATAATACATACTAACAAAAAATAATTAAAAATAATTATGTTTAGAGTTGCAGCTTACAAATAATCCTATTATGCAAATTCTCGAGAAAATTTAGACTAGTTTTTGTTTGGTTGACGGTGTATGTGTACACACGATGTTTTGTTTAACTTGGAGGAAAATTGTGTCGCCTATTGTTTGTGCGCGACCGTATCGAGATACGAAATATAGGTTATGCGGTTTACTTTTGTTGCAAATTTTTCTTTTTTTTAAAGAAATTTACTTAGAGCAAATTTATTTGCTATATGCATCTCTGACAATAGAACAACAAACAGGTATCGAGATATTTGTTTAAATTAGAAAATAAAATTGATTTTCTGTTTTAATTTCATTATGTATTGATGTCGATTTTAATTTCATTTAGGTTATATGAATGAAAATAAAAATGTTTCTGTATTCTGAATAATGATAATAAAGGTTGTGTTCTAAGTATAAATAAAGAAATCCGTTTCCGGTTCAATCAACTTTTTCATCAATATTACCACGGTAAAACATTCCATGCTGGTTCTTCGTATTTGAAATCAATATAAAAACCTACAACGTTAAAGTTAATTAAAACTTTGTAGAACGTTGTCAATCTCAATACATTATACAATATTTATTTAATGGAATACCAAGAGTTGAATTTTATCGCGAGTTGAGATTGAAGTCAAATAAAACATTTTGTTCTGGATTCTAATTGTCAATGTTGAAATCTCTGTACAGCATAATCAATATACGCAAAAATTTTAGTACCAAAAGTTACACGTTCGGGACTTAGTAGTTGATAATGTCTGGAAACAAGTTGCAATGTGATGTGCAATGTTGAAGTTTATTAAAGACAGTATTTAGTTTAGTAGATTAACTGCCACAAAAGCCAGCTTCGAAGAATTGGCGAAAGCCACCGAGCGTGACGTATTAGCATTTGGTTAACAAGGCATTTTGTAGTAAGATCATTTAATCCAACTTACGACCTCTTGACTGAATACTGCAAAGAAAAAGTAGAACAGCGCAAGATCTTAAAAGCAAATATTGTATAAAATAGCACTTTGACTATTACTGTACGCAAACAGCATTTTTGGAACGAAAACATAATCAGCCATTTTTCTGCGTTTTTTTGTTAATTAAACCAGTTCATGCACAAATCAAATTCCATTCAGAAAAGTAGACTAGGTCTGTTCAAAAAGTTATTGAGTTTTCAACTTCTTGAATTTCTTTCCGAAAAATACGCGCTCAGAGTCCGGTGTCATAAAATTTAGGGAAAATCAACAATTTCAAAACAAAAACATTCTTTATAATTTATTTTAAAATTATTTGTGAAGTGCAATCGGGTATTAAGTATTAGAAATGCATCAATAGATTGATTAAATACATGCTTAAAACATGCTTAAAAATTCGTGAAATTTGCGAGACTGGATCAGAAAGTGCGTAAATATATAAAAAACTATCTGTCGATGCAAATAACATGTAGTAGTATAAATACAAAAGAACCAAACATCGCGCACAAAGATAGCAAATGCGCACAAATTTCTTCGGTGATCTAATCGTTAAAGGTCGTTAAAAGGTAGTATAATATAGTTACTTACTCGTTCATCCACGAAGAGCGTACAGAACAGGTGCTGACGAAATGGTGACCCCTCAGACCAATGGTGACCCCTCAGACCAATCACTTCACAACATCATTAACAAATAATAAAGCAGAAGTGGACCAATAGCTTGCGATACTCCAGCAGTTACACGAAGTAAATGAGAAGCAGAATCATTTATCTTAGTATTTTGTGATCTAAAAGGTAAGATTGCAGTTATTTGGTAGGGATGAACTAGATTTGGTTTCTCTAGCTTATAGATAAGAACCGGATGATAAATTTTATCAAAATTTTGATAAATCGGTGTAAACTAACTCAATCCTAATATATAAATGTCCACAAAAAGATACAAGATTGGTAATTGTAGACCTTCTCATCTTCGAAAAGTTAAGGTATGCCGGAAATAATAGAAATTCCAAGATAATTTCTAATTTCTCATCTTTTACTAGATTTAAAAATCTTATGAACGCAATATATTTTACAGGGTTCAGGAAAATTCCCAGTTCAAAGGCTTTCATTAAAGATGTGAGTCAGAACAATTCTTAAAAACGATGGCTGGAATACTATCATGAGCATGACCAGCCGTATTTTAAGATCAAGAAGAGTGGAAAATTTTAATAAAATTAACGAATTCAAAAAATTGGAGGCGTGTGGTGTGATGGAAATAACGTAGCGCAAATGGTTTGTAACCGGGCTCAAAATGTTTGGTGAATAGATTACAGATACCAAAGGAATGACTTGCCAATGAATTCTGAAAAATCGTCGGTGAAGGAAACCCAACTAGTCTCCTTTTACCGGTTAGTAAATTCCAGGATTTTCTTGGATTGGACGTGAATTTAAGACATATTTTCAATATCTGTCTCACTCCTATTGCAGGGTAAATTTTACTTAGTTGAGGGGCGTCCTATTCTGGAGATTACAGCAGTCTTTAAATAAATCCGAATTCGACATGCCCAGTACTTTGGAGCACCGCCCATCAAAATAGATTTTTCTGTCAGAAAAGAGCGGTAAAAATAATGTGAAGTCAGTTAATTATCAACAACATATCTGTTGGACGTCAAAAAGCCTCGGCCGAACTATTGATTTAGACGATGATTAACGACGGCTATGGTTGGTCGGTGTTTGTAATACATTGGAGCCTCAAAGAAAAATAATATATATTGCGTTATTCGTTTTAATTTTGTTTTGTCTCTCATAGTAAAGCAGGGTAAGCTCTTCGAGCTAAGATACATTTTCCATATCAGTTTGGTCACCCAAAAAATTAAAAATCTCAAATTACTTATCTAAAAATACCTGTGGTGCCATGGAGAGTTGTCGAGTTCGGTTTAAAACTTTCTTGAGCAGCATACCGAATTTAAGCTCGAAAAGGACAATCGAAGATGAATGACCTTATTGTTAATATTTGATAGATAGACATAAAATTGTTTTATATCAAAACAGACCAAAATTTAAACGACTAGTGCAATTTTTGGTATTCCTTTATAAGGTATCGTCGTTTACCGTGAAATCACGTACAAGGAACAAACGTACTCCAGTTGTACCTCATCGATTGTTTCGAAATTTCGCAATGTTAAAGAACACAAACAAATATGAGTCACGTATTTCATTTAGTGCTATAAGGGGTGAAATCTACCCCCAATGATCGACCCAATAAACACATTTTTATAAATATCTCATTAGTCATTACCATTAAAAATTATTTGCTAAAACAAAATGGAAAATTTTTGTTATAAAAAGTATAAATAATCCATTGTCAATCGGACCTTAAGGTTTGCATCCCTTATTCTCGCACATTGGGGGTAGGTTTTATCTCTTAGTGAGTTAGCACTGAAAAAAGTGACTCATATGTTTTGTGTTCTTTAACATTGCAAAACTTCGAAAAAATCATTGAGGTACCTGGGGTACCTTCCTTGTTAATATTATAGAGATTTATATTTTGTATTCGTAATGACAGAAATACATCGTGTGCCTAAACTCAATCAATGGGGCTAATTTCGAAATCATTTTTAGCTGGTTAGGTACGTCATTTAATAGGTACTTGAAATCTAATACTATTTTGAGATTCAGGGCAATTATTAATAAAAAAAAGGTACTGAAGGTTTTATCTTTTCTATTTATACTATTAATCCGACGAAATTTTTGAACTGTAGAGTATTGATTTATGTAGGTATCTGCATGCTATCTATTTGAAAGCGGCTACAAACGCACAAAACACCGCTGTGTCTTTTGTGGGATAAATAAATAAGTAAATAAATAAATTTAGATATCGCTCGAATATTTCCGTTTCAAAAATTTGAAATTTCCATCTCTTAATTCATCTTAACATTTTTCTTGTTCTCTATGACGTAAGGAAATCGTTTACACAAATTTACTTATGACTTTTCTGCCAGCGGGTTCAGACGGAGTGAATCAGGCACATTACATTTGTTTTTTTTTACTAGTTACGGAATATAGCATGGATTATGTGCCGTGATTAAACAGCTAAAAATTGTATCGTAATTAACTGGTTGCTTCAAGCGGTAAATACATTTCTGCATTCCTGCATGCAAACGTTTCTTTTACTCGATGACATAAGTAATTTGACGGTTGCGGCCTAGAGGGTATATAGCGGTTAACGGGTTTAGGCATATAAGAAGATTATAATATGAACAAACGGATACAAACAGTTGTATTAAAGTTTAATATGGTTACCGTTGGCTGTCGGATGTGGTATGTTACTAAATGATTTGTAAGTGGGTGATGGACCTATTCCTATAATATTTATTTAGGGCTTCGCAAAATAAGGTCGCAGAACTTAAACTGGTTAAAAACTAATGGAATTAAACTCGCAAAATTTGCATGGCGTTGGCGACTTTAGTTCGTAGAACAAGTGGAATTCAAGTCGGAAAATTTATTTATAATTTTTATTAAGTGGAAAAAGAACTTAGTGGATGTAGTATTAAAAATCAATACAATATAATAAAGGGTGCCGTAACACATCCCTCATGGATATAACCCTCCTTTCTCTGTTGGTTACGTCTCTTTTAAAGGAACGCAATGT
Source organism: Tipula helvola (assembly GCA_963556165.1). Classification (NCBI taxonomy): domain Eukaryota; kingdom Metazoa; phylum Arthropoda; class Insecta; order Diptera; family Tipulidae; genus Tipula; species Tipula helvola. Next base: position 136,386,185 of record OY744483.1, read on the forward strand.
ATGTAGGTATGTCCAGATAATTTTTAGGGATAGTGTTTAATTTACAATAAATGGGGATTTTGTATTTTGAGAGATTTAATTTTAAAATATTCTGAAAAATTTAGATCTCTATATTTAAAATTAAATTTCTATTTCCCAGAATATTTTAAAATAAATTGTTACTACTTCATATTTTCGTTTATGTGTAATAGGTAAACACATTCTGTTTGAATTTGGGTTTAGTGGGTTTTTCTAAGTGGATATTACCCCAATTTTTCTATTCTGGGAATTTTTTCCTTGTAAAAGAGAAATGATTTTCCGGTAGGCCTTTAATGTTGTATTTTTTATTTCGGCAAGTACTGAAGCAACGCGTATCTTGATTTAATATTATTTTTTTTGTTTCATACTTCCGGTACAGTAAGTAAAGATTTTCATCTAATTTACTTCAAATATCTGTTAAGATTCGTAGAATATAGTAGGCCTTGAACACGTAGATATTATGCCTTGATCTTGAGGTTGAGGTAGAGTTAGGCGGTAAAAACTCAATCTCTACATTTTTATGTTTTAAATTTATTGGATGACTGGAGGATTTATCTAGTAAGAGGGGAACAATAAACTCCAGATTTTGTTCCAAATAGCCGGTAACTTCTAGTAATAAAGAATTATGGAATCAATCCTCAGTTAGCTCTCCAATGAGCTAGCAGATTGGCAATGTTAACTCCTTTCATCGCATGCGGCGTTTGCACTCTGTTAATAAAAAGCGGATTTAACATATCATTCCCCGATGCTTTACTACAAAAAAGTGTGCAAGTAGAAACTCGGTTTTTTTTGGTCAAATTCAACTTTATTGAAAAGATACTGGTTACAAAGATTTGAAATATTTGCTATTACTATCTAAGGTCTTTTGCTGTTTATCGGGTAGATGATGAATGCCTCCGCGATAGAAACTTGGTGGTTTCCAAGCAAAATAGTCAGCGAGTCATTTCGCACATCTTCAACTTTCGTGAACCGTGCGTCTTTCAAATATGACGACATCGATCTGAATAAGTGGTAATTAGATGGTGCCAAGTCTGGAGAATATTCCGCATGCTGTACAACTCTCCCAGCCTAAGTAGCAAATGAGTTCCTTGGTTGATTTTGTTGTAAGTGGACAAGCGTTGCATGCAGCAATATAACCTTCCGCCTTCCTTGGCCCGTAAATGGTATTTTTTCCTCCATAGCATCACTAAATTTGATCAAGTGGGTCTGAATCAATTTGTTCAGCTGAAACAGTTTGACTAGGGAGTCTACTATTTATTCGGATCGGAAAGTATTTTTTTCTGAATTCAGAAATTTGTATAGAAAGAACGAAAGAAACAATTTAATTGGTTCCATATTAAAATTAAACCATCCGATCGGCTTTACTTTCTGATCCAAATATATAGTAGACCCCCAGGTTCCAGAAGCTTGTAGTAAATGCCTCTTTTTCAATTCTACCAGAGAGACAGTAACACTTGTCATGAATATATATTTTTGCAACTGATGTTGGCGGCTGGTCTGAATCAACCCATCCTCTTCTGCGTTTAGGATTGGATTAATTCCATAGCTTGAGCAGCATTTTTTTTCATTTGAAAACAATAGAATGCAATGGCGTACATTTTGCTTATCGACATCAAAACCTATAAGAAAGAATATAAAGACTTTCTACGTCATACAACAAATATCCGCAGCTGGGGTACAGAACTAGTATACAAAACGAAATAGTAAAACATAAAAAAATATTTCTGTACCTCAAGCTGCGGATATTTGCTTTGTATGACATGGGAAGTATTTATATTCTTTCTATAATTTTTGTCGACATCCATCTCTTAAAATTGATGTACGCGGCATGAAAACTTGTAAATGGCTGAAACTTATGTCATAAAAACAGCAATGACTAAGATAAATTAATCCAAAATGGCGGGCGATTTGGATGCGTTCAAGCATATTTTTAATGCAGCCAACTTCAGAGCTGAGTTTCTACTTGCACACCTAGTAAAGTCGTTCCTTCGCAACTTTAAATCCAGTGGCGGACCTCTCAGATTTCGAGAAATAAGTTCGTTTAGAATTTTTTTTCCAGAACAGACCTATATCATACGCATTAAATACCTATTCTAGAACAAAGCAATTTTCTTGAATAATTCTTGCCAATTTAGTTGGATATTCTTTATCTGATTTTTCATTACTCGAAGCACTTTTACGGTTGTGTAACTGTTTGCCGCATCTTGAACTTTTCAAACCATCGTTTGCTGGCAGTAAATTCCATGGTATAGAGACGGTCACTTCCTTTTGCTTAAACCGGTTAAAAATCTCAAGAGCCATAAGTTTTATGGAATTGCTTCTATGGGTATCCTCTTTTTTCGATTATTCTTGATCCAAATAATTAAACCTTTCTTCATAATTTCTGTGATATTGTCTCTTTTGTAAGACAAAAACTGTGCAATGATCGCTGTACCACTTGCTTTTTAGTCGACATTTAGGGGCTACAATAATAAAACGATGAACTTATCAAATGAGCATTTTTATTTTTTAACCCAGTCATACCCGAACTATGTTCTAGTAGCACAATATTACTCAAATTCACAAGGCAGTCATATTTGTTGTTAAAAACAAAATTTTGAAAAAAATAATAATAAAAATACTATGTCTTGCCAAAAACCCGCAACGCAAGTTAAAGAAACAACAACAAAAATTGTATAGTGGAGAAAGTAAAATTGTTTTAACCAAAATCACTTATTTATACTAATGAGAACAAAAAGTAGTAGGCAAGACTTTTTAAATAAAACACAAACGACTTATTTAGTATTCTTTCAAATTTGTTTCATCCTCTTCCCAACGTTTTTTCGAGTCTTTCAAATAGTTATTAAAGTCGATTTTACGGAATGGCCTTCAAAACCTTCTTCGGGAATATCCAGAAGTCGGACGGGGCTAAGTCAGGCGAATAGGGAGGTTTCGGAACGAAATGGGTCGAATTTTGGCCAAACAGTCATGCACAACCAATGCAGTGTGAGAAGGCGCATTATCGTGATGCAAAAACCAAGAGTTGTCTCCTCATAATTCTGGCCGCTTCTGGCGAATAGCTTCATGTAAATGACGCATAGCGCTCAAATAATATTCCTTGCTAACAGTTACGTCCGGCGGAAGGAATTCATATTGCACCACACCCTGATAATCGAAGGAAACTGTCAACGTTACTTTGATTTTCGACTTGCTTTAACGTCGGTTGGCTGTTTCCGGGTAGAACGCGTATATCCATGTCTCATCTCCCGAAATAATGTGTTTGAAGACGTTCTGGTAGTCAGAAATCATTGTTTCACAGACATTAACACGACGCTCTTTTTCGAAAAAATTGAGGTTTTTTGGAACCAAACGAGATGAGACTCTTCCTTGACGTGGTGTTCATCGGTAGACGTCGAAGGACGGCAAGGACTCTGCCTTCTTTAACAACTTATACCAATCAAAAACACTCGCTCTGGGAAGTACATTATCACCAAAAGCCTTTTCCAACAATTTCAACGTTTTGGAAGCCAAAATTCCATATTTGAAGCAAAATTTAATGCAACTTCTTTGCTGAACTTTTTCACTCATTTTTAAAATCGTTTTAAAAACGTAAACAAGCGTTTCTCAATAACTACTAAAGATATTGATACGGAATTTGAAGCAGATGTCTGTTAGGGTGCCACCAACCTAGGCAAAAACTACTCGTTTGGATAAGCCCGCACGGTTTAAATGGAAAAGTTTTACTACTTTTTGATCACAGTAGTAAAGTGGATTGAAGATATGTTGATTGCTTTTTGATTATTTAATCAAACATTATTGGTGACTACTTGTTTAGTTTCGTTTTCAATTTTTACTCTGTCATAGTGTTTAATTAGGTAGGAGTAGTAATACGGTTGAGTCGCCTCTCGTTTTACATGCTGGGAGGATGGCGTGGTAGCAGTGATATCCTCGAATTTTATCGGAGGAATATTTTGTCAAATGAGATTTTGATATTAGGCTTATATGTACATATCTGACTTTTCTATGTTTAGGAAAATTTCAAACTCTGTAATATGTTGTAACAGCCCATTTGCAATTGGCGATTCTGAAGGTGTTATGAATGATTAGTACATCATGGTAGTGATTTCCCTGTTTCTCGCTTATTTAAAGCGTTCAGAGACTTTTTCTTGTTTTAGTAGACTTAATTTTAAGGCCTCTATATTCTTTAGAATTTTTTCAAGAATTAGGCTTTGGCTGTTTTACTTGATATTCACTGTTCGCTGCTATATCTTTGAGTAGGTTTTTCGGCCTACTGTTGCACTGGTTTGTGGTATTTCTACCAACGCTATTAAAGATAAGCATAAACAATGGAAGCCGCCATTTAGTAAATTTGATCCCTTGATCACTAACGTTCTTTTCTTTTTTAACCCTTTAATGCATGATTTTTTCGTTTTAATTATAATAGTTTTTTTCTTATAAAGATGTATTTGGTTGAAACGAATTTCAAAGTAAAAATGGTTGGAAGCAGCTAATTTCTGGGGAAGATTCCGCCTAGCTTTTTTTTGGAGATCTTTTCTTCCTGGTCACAGTCAATTTCTTCTCTTAATTCTTCTTCGCCAGTATGGAACTCTGCAGCGTAGTTCCTCTCTAGCATCCTCTTCCTCTGGTTCCTTGGCTTGTAAAGAATTTTTCAGCTTCTCATCTTCTATCTTAATAGTTTTCCTTCTTTAATTAACTCTGATATAATTTTTTAGATGTTACTCGGTTGCCTACGGAGTTCTTCATTTTCTATCTCAACAGAGTTCTTCATTTTCTTTCTATGGAACTTCTTCCAAATAGGTTTACGAAGTTCGTTACTTCAGAAGCATTGCAGTCATAGGATATCGACAACCGGGGGTCCGCTTAAACACACCTCAAAGTTACCGACACAGGGTTCCTTTTAATGTTTACTCAATAATATTAAACTCCTCAAAAGCTTAAATACATCTCTATAAAGAAATAAAAGGCAGATAAAAAATTGTTCAGGTAAAATTTGTTCCTTGTTTCTTGAAGAGTTTAAATCTGTTGGAAAAAGTTAGCGTTCATTAACTTCCCCCTTGAAAATATGTCAAATTTCGACAAAATTTGCATCTCTGCAATGATAATATTTTTAAAAAATAGTTCGAATTTAAGAAAGTCATATTAGTATTTAAAAAATTTGTTACAATTACCAAATTTTCAGTAAAGAACAGACATCTTGGTTATTTGTCGGACGAATTTTAACAATTTTTTTTATGTTGTGGTGGTTGTATGATTAATACATATGGTATGTACACGGAAAAGTGCATTGTTTGTACTTAGAGATCGCTTTTCTTATTTACATTTTTATAAATAATAATAATAACCGGATACAAGCGAACCTATTTATCGCTCGATTTGAGATTTTATCAAAAGTCCAATTACATGCAGCTACTGCATAGCACAACAATTTAATTAAATATAAATACAGTAATGTGAATAATAATTATCGCTGGTGACGATGAAAAAGTGTTTATCTACAAAATTCCACAAAATCGTTTCATTGATTAATCGATAAGAATATTAGTGTTTGCTGCCTTTTTAATTAAATTTGTGACAACACGTTCAAATCAAACGTGAAGGAATATTCAATATTGTTAGTTGAGTGTATTTACTAAGGTAAATTCGCTCGTTTTACTTGCTTCCTGAAAAATATCAAAAACGTAGTTACGCCCTTTTGTATCGTCACCAGCCTAAATAATAAGCCAACTAAACAAAAATTTACAATAGTGTGTAGCCATACATAAAAATACTCAACTTTCATAGTAGACTTAGCATACATAAAAAACTCAGTTACACATAAGTATATAGCACATCAACATAGTCTTACGGACCGCGATCTAAACTAATTTACAGACAGCAAGAATAAATCGCAACCAAAAAAAATCTCATTATGATTTGATTACAACCTAGATAAAGGATTCGCAAAGCCAAGATTAATTCTTGAGATGAAGACGCCTAACAAAAGTTATTAATTAACTTACTTCCTCCTTTTGATATTGAAATGCCTCTTGCGGTATGCAAACTACTGCTTCAGGAGGAAGCTACTAAGTTGACGAATGACAGATGGTCAAATAGTACCTCATGCGTAATAACTCGGCAGGTCTGGCCAAAGTTGAACTTGGCGAGATCCAAACAGCTGATCTCACTTTAGGGGAGTCAGATCAGTGTGGTTGTTGGAGTGATTACGGGGCACTGTCTCATAGGCAGACATGCGACTAAACTTGGTTCCTTATTACATGACTACTGTCGTAGTTACGAGGACGAAGATTAGGAAGAGACAGTATTTCATCTTCTTTGCACCTGTCCTTGTCTGGCACGAAACAGACTGATGTTTTAAGGGACACCCATCTTCAACGACCTGACGGAACTCAGCAGGATGGACGTCAGGAATATCCAGCGCTTCGTAGCAAGCTCAAAGTGGTTTCAATGAGTTGGAGGAACATTTTTAAGTTGTGGTACGACTACGGACCTTTTTGTGTCTAGGCCTGGTCCTAGTTGACCGCCACCCAAACCTAACCTAACCTAACCTACTTTCTTCTTTTACTTGTACATTAAAAAGATGGTAAATTTCCGCTGTACCTTTTCCATTTAAGCCTTATAAGATTCGTAGTAGGGGCACCAAATTTGACTACAGTATTTCAAAGAACTACGGCCTAAACTTTTATAAAACACATAACAAAAACATTAGGATCACGAAATTCTTTACCACGTCTAATAATAAACCTAAGTAGTTTATGTGCCTTTCTGCAGGCAGCCGCTATATGGAGATTAAATTTGACTTTAAACCTCTAAAACAATGTCATTAATGTTGCATGGAAAATTGATATGGTTAGCATTACGCGTATATGAAATCACAACACATTATTGATATTCTTACTTTATTGGCCAAAAAACCAAGGGTGAAACCCTGAGGCACATCAGACTTAGCTACAATGGTCTGTGTTAAAATTCATTGAATTTAATCTGTTGTTTACGTCCTGAAAGATATGATTTTAACCAATTAAGAATTGCCCAGAGAAACCCATATCAGCGTATTTCTTAAGTAAAATTCGGTGAGATGATTTTAAAAAGTTGTTTGATACCGTAAACGACTTTTCAAAATCAGTGTAAATACAGTCAACCTGCCCGGGCAATTACTCATCAACAATTAGCATTACAATACCTTTAATTTAAATATATGATTGCATAGGTTGGTTTTAAGGCTTCATGCCTCACGCATAATATTTTCACAGCATCACGTATACGCACTACGAAACTCTGATTTCATGAACGATTTATAATGCTTCAACTACTATAGCAGGAGAACGGCTCATATGATCGGAGCAATTTGGTGTCGGTCTCTGCGTAAATAAACAGTAGCGGTTAGTTTTTTTTAAATTAAAATAATAAATCTCAATATAAACGTTATGACTCAAAACACCTATGGCCGTGTAGACGACACAGCCCATCCCGATTTTTTTTAAATATACATAGTTATATGTCTATAATTCATTGTATTACTTGAATCAGATTTCTTATAAACTGGCAATCAGCTTAGCTTTCTTCCAGTGAGAAGGAAATACGCCCATTTTTAACGATAAATTAAATAGGAATGTTACAAGCCTTGGCTAATTGAGATTTCAATAGAAAAATAAAATAATTGGATAAATTATCAGAGGCAGCACTTTTTGATATCGAGTGATGATATCACTTTTAAAAAAATCCAAAGATTCACTATTAACATGAAAATTTGATTAATCATCAAAATACGACTCATCAACTTAAATGGTCTGAAATGATCAGCAAACAAAATACAAATATCATTTGCTTCAGAAGCTTCATACAAAATATTTTTCTTCTAAACGAATTAATTTAATCAATTTATTTGAGTATAAATGAGCATCAGAACGGTTCCTAGGTTTCATAAAACCATATAGAATTTCATAAAATTTATCAATAGCCGGGGGTCATTTATGTTTTCGTGAAAACTAAAATGAAAAAATATTACTGTGTACAGTACCTGCCAATTGAATTAGAGCCACCTTCTGATTTTGGTATTTTTCAAATTTATCAGAAGCAATCCTAAACAATTTTAATAATATGAGCCGTTAATTTTGAAAGTGGTGCAAGTCCACTTTTCAAAAAATTTAAGTTAATGATAACAATAGACAAATAAAAGTACATTCTTTCTAACGGTGAACAATTTATAGTCAAAATTCAAAAAAATAATCCCTAATACTTATTCAAAAAATAAGAAAATTCAAAATCCCGTATATTTTTGCATTTATTGTTTCTCTATTCCTTCATTAGCTCGTTTCAACAAAATGTGGACTTGCCCCAGTTTCAAAATAAACGGCTCATATAATGGTTTTACTTAATGGAATAGTAGGTATTTACATTCCAATCAAAAAATGTTTTAAATTTTAATTCTAGCAAAAATTACAGCATAGACTAAATAAAATTTCACAAAGACTTCTCATGTCGAACAAAAAAAAATTCAAATTATTTGGGTGTAGAAAATACCTATATGGGTGTAGAAATTATATTCCGAACAATACAGTGAGGCCCTGCGCAATATACTTAAAACATAATTCTCTCTTTGAGTAAATTTACTCTCCAACTAATGCAAATTTGCTTTGAGCAGGCATTTAAATAAAAAATATTTATTCAGAAAATTTTTCGTGTGTTAAGTAGTATGCGATGTAACACCGGTGAGTATGGTTCAAATAAGGTTAGCTCGATCTTTTGAGTCACGTGTTCGTGACGTCATACAATTCCGCCACGTGTTTATAAATAAAAAGAGAAAAAGCAATGAAACATTTTTGTTTCAAGTTATTGTTTTTTTTATTTTTCATTTGTTTACTTGTAATTTATACAACTCTTTTAAATTCTAGAATTGTGTGACGTCATAAAAAAAATGTTCAGTTGTTTAAATATTTAGAGCTAACGTGGTATTTATTGAATCATGACCGGTGAATAAAGGGAATATAGTTGATATATTATTTTGTTAACCTTTATCCAGCTGAATAAGTATAATTGCACCACCATGTTTATATGAAAATAAAGCGAATTTATGAAACTAACAATGGGTTTTCATTGCGTCATGGGTTATTTATTGTGGAACGCCATGAATATGCAGTTGAATGTATACTGAATGAATACATTTGAATGGATTGTTCGTGTGCTTTGTCAGTATGACTAAATGTGGGATTCTAAACTGATTTTTAGATGCGATTCTGGAATTTGACCTATAGGATGGAACTTGGTTATTGCTTAACTGATCATGATGAAATTCGACATGTACGATAGAGGTGGGTGTTTTTCTCCAGTGGGGTTCTTAACCAATCCTGGTGAAATTTAATATGTCCGATAGAAATGAGATTCTAAAATGATTGTTAGATGAAGTTCTGGAATATGGCCAATTAGGACGCAACTCGGCTATTTCTTAACCGATTATGATGAAATTGACATATACGGTGGAAATGGGATCCTAAAATAATATTTAGAAAAAGCTATGGAATATGGCCAATTTGGAAGGAACTCGGTTATTTCTTAACCATTTATGATGAAATTCGATCATTCATGGATAGTCTGAAATATCATAAATAATAAAAAAAATTGTATCCCTTAAATAAAAATTGAGTCCATTAAATCCGGGGTCCCTTAAATCGAGTTTTTACTGTAATTCTAATTTGAGAAGTTCTATTCTTTTATACTTGCTTAATAACGAACCACGTCGATCTATATTACCATGTTCATAACCTAACAATTTTGATTGCAAATTCGGAGATGCTTGATAAATTTTGTTAATTGGGGGATTATGCAGTGAATATACAGAAAATTTGAGATCCAATGATCCAATGCTATATTCCTGGAGGGACTTTAATCATTTGAGGTTTTACTTTATTATGAATGAGCTAATTGGAATAATTAAAAATTTTAGTAAATAAATAAAATAATATCCGTTTAATGGGCTAATTTGGATCTAGTGAAATTTAATTATTTTTCTTGTATTTCGAAATCAAATCTTTTTGAATATAGTTAAACTTATGGAGAATTTTATTGATAAAATGTTGATTAAATATAAAACAGCCTAAACCACCTTGATTTTCAATTTCATATGTAAATTTCATTCGCGGAGTAAAACTATATGGCCAAAATAATAATGTCTTCAATTTACCGATAAAAGAAGATTTAGGTTTGACGGAAGATGTTTTGGACACTTCGTCGGTTTCTAGTTACGTTAGAAAAACATTCATTATAAACAAATTTATTTGAAATTATTGTATAAATCATTGCTGCCAACTTCTTTTTCTTCCCAAATTAATTTTATTTAGAAATAGACGGAAAATGACGGAATATACCAGCGAATCGTCAGGTTTTTTATTAAAAAATTACAATTGCAAATACAGTTTGCTAAGTAAAACATTTCTGTTCGCCCAAACCTATAGCAAATTTTCAATAGGATTCATGCCGCATACTCGGAAACTGTCCAATAATAATTCATGTGGAATCATTTTTGACGTAAGGAACGACGCACCAGATTTATTTATCAAATCATAAATTGCAATGAAAATTATCTTTAGCAAAAATCATGAAACATATCAAACAACTAATAAATAAAAGCACATAAATAGCACGGTTGTTGTACTTTTACTATTTATATATTCACCACATTTTTTCTGAATCGGTTTCTTCAATATTTATGCGTTAACTAAATATGGTATGCGTTTTGCGAATTAATATTTTGGTTGTCATTAAATGTTTGATAAAATAAAAAATATTCGTTTTAAACCTTTAGTTTTTTATTTTTATTAATAAAATATAACAAAGCAACATAAAATATAATACAACATAAAATCATAACTTTGCTATTTCTTAACCGATTATGATGAAATTCCGAGGTGTACAATAGAAATGAGATTCTAAAATAATTTTTAGATGAAATTCTGGAATATGGCCAATTTTTGAACTTGCGGGTATTTGTAAACCGATTTTACTTAAATTTGACATATGCGGTGGAAATGCGATTATTAGATGATTTTTAGGTGAAG